>JARQWZ010005533.1:0-74705 GCA_033150135.1 Gobio occitaniae
TTTTTATTATGCCCTTCGCTTGCTAACTTCCCTACGTCTTGTTCACTCGGATGTGTGTCACTGCTTACGTTCAATGAGTGCCACTACTGACAGAACCTTTGCTATGGATTGAACTGGAACATACTAAGCCCTTGATCATTTGGAATCCACTTTGAGTTGATTTATTTATTTTTGCCCTTACAAAATGTTGGGTTGTTTTAAATGTTTTTTAAAAATAATTAAAATATCACAGAAATGTTTGTGGTGGGGTAATTTAAACGCGATGTGCGGGTGACGTCACAATTGTGTTGCATTGTGGTATATTGAGCTGCCTGAAGTGTACATATGAAGTCAAAATCGGTCAAAATCGAGGGAGCGAGGGGTCTGTCCATATAAACTTCCCTCGTCCACTTCATGAAGTGGAACGCACTTCAAAATGGCGGCAGGGATTCCCCCGAGGGGAAGTGCTTAGGGAAGGTTGCAAGTGCGTGTCTAAAAGTAGAGTGAACGCATCACGTGATTGTTTAGGGTGTCATTTGGGATCCAGCCATTGTAGGATTGAATGAGTGCACTCAATAATATAGACTTCCACATGAGTTGTAAATCTGACTTCATGTAACTTTCTTATAAGTTGAAAAAAAGAAGAAAAAAAGATGTTCTTACTTATCAGTGTGTAAACAGTCCTGCAGTTTTAGACCTGTGCTCCAGACACAAATGATTCCTAAAATAATGTGTGTTGTGTTGTTGCTGAGGAGATGCTGTTATGTAGCGATCAGACTTGAATGAAGACGATGAATCAGGTGAAAAGTCCTTCAGACGCACATTGGAGGAGGAACCCAAGCCATGCAAACCACAAGAACACAGAGATGGGCTCTTTTGACTAAAAGACCAACCACTCAGAGCACTCTAGGTAGCCTACTAAACAGGTACTAAAATACACCAGGACACCATACTAACTACATTTTTGATAATAAGGCATATTCATTTATCGAAAAAAGAAGTGGTTTGTATTGTTTGTAGGATCAACTCTTCTTTACTCCACACCGTGTTTTGTTCCCTGATTCGTCGTCATCATCCTAGAACTGGAACTGGAGCAGGAGCGGATATCTTGAGCAGTCCTACTATGTCTGGACCACTATCAAGGGGAACTTAAGGTGACATTTTCTATCTGATTATGATCTTGATCTAACACTCTAAAGTTCAAACTTTATGTTTCACCTATGGACAGGAGTTATGCTACTGATAAAAAAATAATAAAGATTGTTAGCAGCTATTAAGTATCCGCTAAATAGCAGCTAGTTCTCCTCAAAACTGATGAAAATAAAATATTAACAACTCTGTAAGTCATACATTGCATTTATTCTAAAATTACCCAGACACTGGCAAAAAAAATGGTATGACCTTTAAAGAAAAGAAAAAGGTATCAAGAATAGTTCTGCTTTGAAATATCTCTTGCTAGATCTGGAAATAACTAACGTACACTCTCAGAAATAAAGGTACAAGCTGTCACTGGGGCGCAGGGCCGTAACCAGCCATAGGCATTGAGGGGGACACGTCCCACCAATATTGGAAATGGCCAAAATGATTTTAGTTTGTAAAGTTTTAAATATGGATATTTTTCTTACACAAGCATATCGATTAGGCCTTATTAACCCCCGGAGCCATGCGGATATCTTTTATGAATCAGATTCAATCAGAAGGCAGGGCTTAAAGTGTGCATTCCAACACAACACTTTTAGTTTTACAGTGAAAGTCTGTGTGCCCTGATCAGATAAAAGTAGACAAACATGTAATATTTTACAACTGTTTTACAATGGAGATGTTTAATGCCCCACAGTCATATACAGTGATGCAAACTAGATGCAGGATCCCGCACCTTTGCCCCCAGGTCCTGGCTGTTGGAGACCAGTTTCCGGGCCCTTGGAAACACGGGTGGCCAGGAGGGGAGGCGACCCTTGGAGAGGCATGTGGAGAGAACTGGCTTGGGGTGAGCTGGAGGTGATCACATGCTTCCGGATAGGAACTGAATGACAATCTTCCTTAGCTATATCAACAAGGAACTCAAAACCAGTCAAATCGTGGACAAAGTCCGCCAACACACCTATAACTATTGCCAGGAGACAGAGAAAAATATCATCATCATCCAGTCCCCATTCGGAAGCAGGCATTAATCATAGTACCACCCAGCTCACCAGATGGGAAAGATGCAGGAACTCCTCCACATACTCCTCCAAAGGCCTTCCATCCTGCTGAATGTTAAGAAGTAAGTCTTCAGCCCAGTCTTGAGTTTCTGCAGTGTTTGAATTAGGAGGCACTGAGACCACTGAGAAATTCATCCCGCTGCAGTTTGGTTAAGGTCTTGCTTTCTGTCACGGTGGTTGTGGCTTTTAAAAAGCACATGACCCTAAATAAGTTACAAAGGTACTGCCAAAGTGACAAGCATTTGTACCTTTTTTTCTGAGAGTGCAAGCACTGCTTAATTGCAAGATCACTGCATGAGTATAGATCATCATGCACACAAATATATGATATTTTAATTTTTCACAGTAATATCACTTTTTTGTCAAACATCAGTGCTGTGTTGAGTATTCTGTAAAGCAGGTCTTCTGTAGAGCAGAAGTCAACAGTTTCATGTGAGCCGGAATGGAAAAAGTCCTTCAACCGCACTCACAGATTCACACCTCAAACAGAGACGATCAGAAAACTGACATCAAACACAAACGTCCAGCAGTAGACACATTCTCATGAACAAGCTGTTCGTCCAACCAGCAGATCAAACACATTTGTGTACAGATGTGAATATATCAGACCACAGCAGAGTGCATCTACATTTTGCACCATGTACACGTATGTAGAGTCAAAAATGAAATGCTCCAATGGGTCATACAATTGAATAAGTTAAAGAGGTAAGTTGTTTGAAGTTTTTGGAGACCACTTCATTTAATCTTTTATAATTATACTTTAAATCCTAAACTTTGATCCTGCTATTATTTCCTGATACAATAGACTGAAAAAGACTGAAGTTCAACTATCTTCTCATTGTGATAGGTGCATAATCCACATGATCCTCCTCTTATACTTTCTGTAAAAAAAAAAAAAACACAAAACAAGATATAGTTTCTGAATAGCTTTTTCGAATAACATTTATCAGCACTGCATGCAAACTTAACCATCTTGAGGAAATGACATCAAACAACATCTTGTTCTCAAACCGTTTTGTTAACATGTTCATCTGATACAAGAAAGTTCAACAAACATAATTTGTTTAAATCGGCTTGTTCTAGTCTTGTCGTAAAAAAAGTCTTGTTACGTATGGTAACCCTCGTTCCCTGAAGGAGGGAACGGAGATGTACGTGATCCCATTTCGTCGGATCATCTCTGACTCACTGCTGAAATGACACACAGACACACAACATGAATTAATAATAAATTATCTTACCGATTTATGTGCGTTTCTTTTGTAGAACGTTGGATCAGCGTAAGTGATCTCGTCTTCACCCATTTCAACTCCTTCTATGATAATATTCAATATATTAGATTATATGTAAAAGCATAAATGCACACATTTCATTAAAAGTTTAACACTGCCGGTTTTAAAATGTAAAATATAATTTGACATTCTATAAACTTTTTCACACACAAAAAGTTACAAGAGTGGGCCCGATTATACAAAGCAAAATATTATATAGAAAGCGACTGCGCCATTACCCAACTGAAACCTGGTCTAAAGTCAATACTTTTTTGCCACGTTAGTAATGTGCACCGATAGGCGGGTACACAATAGGTTACACACACCTTTTTTGGTTCATTGCATGTTATGCCTAAAACACACCCATGCCTCATTAAGGTCCCGTTTTCCTGTGTTTTTGAAGCTTTGATTGTGTTTACAGTGTGCAATATAACATGTGTTCATGTTTCGCGTGTAAAAAAAACTGTATTTTTCACACATTTTACTTATCTGTATAACGCTGTTTTAACTGTCCTAGAAACGGCCTGATGATTTCCTTGTTCTATGAAGTCCCTCCTTCAGAAATGCGTAACGAGTTCTGATTGTGCCAGCGGTTCCCGTGTTGTGATTTGACAGCAGCTTAGCGCACGTTGCCCGGATAAGGTCACGCCTCTTACCATAACGGGGAGATGCATGCGCTCAGTGTTATGGTAAACATGTCTATATTACCGTATCAATTTGAGCCGGAATCAGACCCGGGACGAAAATAACAACGTCTCGACGACATGGCGACAAACACACTCTACAAACGCAACACTTCCTCTTCTCCACGTGGAGAGCAACAAGACCACGCCCCCTTTTTTGCATATTCTTGTGGGCGGAGGTTAGTCAACAAACTGCTCTACTGACGTCATTAAAGCAGGGAGTACAGGGATGTAGTCCAAACCGGCCGTTCGCTGTAGGCTTGAAAGGGAACTTCTGTTAAATAAAATATCTCGCTTGGCATTGAACTTTGAGCTTTATAATTTTACAGGTATTATTTATGCTCTAACAGCAACATTACACACTAACTAAAGTTTGAAAATGGGATCACGAAGAACAGGACCTTTAAAGGGTAACTTCAGTGATTTTAGTATTTAGTATCAGTAGAAACCCGGTAGTATATTCAAATTATGGTACTTTCCCCCCTCATGTCCCCTGAGACGAGAGAATTATGCATTTATTTCTGGAAAAAATCCTCCGATGATGCAAATATCGTCATTTTGTGTCATTTGAGGATTTTTTGGGCAGAGGCTAAAGACTACAGCCACTAGATGGAGCTGTTCCACATGTTATCAACCCGCCCATAAGGGAGAGATCTCACTCACAGAATGTAAGACACAGACGGCCGAATGGACATTCATAACGGAGCGATACAGAGCAAAGTGAGTGTTTCAACTTTTCAATGAATTCCTGTGATAGTTTAGCTTTCATATGCGATCTGAAAACTTGCCAGACTGGCGCTTAACGTTACCTCAGCTCTGAGTGAGGAATGAAATCTGACACTGCTGCCTGTGCCGTGACTTTCATTCGGCTCACTCACACTTTATTGAAAAGACACGTTCAGTTTTTAATCGTAGTGTTTATTCTCTAACTGAACAAAATTATTGTATTACTATGAAGATCAAAACGGAGTGGCCTCGTAGGGCAGCGAAGCACGTGCATTCTGGGAGTTGTTGTCTTTCATCCACATTCTTTTCCTCAGTCTTTTCTCAGTCTAGAAGGCAACAAATTCAAAAATAATTTCACATTTCTATTACATAAATGACCCAGTTTAAATACAAAACTTAAAGGGTTAGTTCACCCAAAAATGAAAATTCTGTCATTAATTACTTACCCTCATGTCGTTCGACACCCGTAAGAACACAAATGAAGATATTTTAGTTGAAATCTGATGGCTCTGAAAGGCCTCCATTGGCACAATGCACGGTTCACTCTTAAGACCCTTAAAAGGTACTAAAGACGTCGTTACAAAGTCCATCTCGCTACAGTGATTCTACAATAACTTTATGGAGTGACGAGAATAGTTTTTGTGCGCAAAAAAAACCTAAATAACGACTTATATAGTGATGACGATTTCAAAACACGGCCTCATGAAGCTTCGAAGCGTTATGAATCACTGAGTCGAATCATGATTTGGATCACGTGTCAAACCGCCAAACTGCTGAAATTTGGCGATCCAAACTGCTGAATCGACTCACTGATTCATAACGCTTCGAAGCTTCATGATGCCGTGTTTTGAAATCGTCATCACTATATAAGTCGTTATTTAGTTTTTTTTTGCGCACAAAAACTATTATCGTCACTCCATAAAGTTATTGTAGAACCACTGTAGTGAGATGGACTTTGTAACGACGTCTTTAGTACCTTTTAAGGGTCTTGAGAGTGAACCGTGCATTGCTGCCAATGGAGGCCTTTCAGAGCCATCAGATTTCAACCAAAATATCTTCATCTGTGTTCCGAAGATGAACGGATGTCTTACGGGTGTCGAACGACATGAGGGTAAGAAATTAATGACAGAATTTTCATTTTTGGGTGAACTAACCCTTTAATGCTAAATTACTGAAGTAACCCTTTAAGAGGCTAGGGGAAACCCTTTCAGACCATTGCACCTGGCACACCAAACCTTTTGTCCGTCATTAGCAAAAGTACATTTGGACATGCTCTAAGTGCACCTGCGCCATGCGCTTCAGAGTTACATCGTGTAGCTACTGAGACCGACGGAAAATGAAAAGTTATGATTTTCTAGACCGATATTGCTAGGAACTATACTCTCATTCCTGCGCAGTAATCAAGGAACTTTGCTGCAGTATGAGTGCAGCAGCGCAATGATATTACGCAGCGCCTGAAAATAGTCCCCATAGGAATGAGGTTTAGGGCTTTGAGTGTAATGGATGTAGGGCAGTAAGAGCTGTGCGTAAACCTCACTCCCCTGATCTCAAGAGGCGCTCTAGTGACAGTCTTTGGTGTCTTTGTTAGCGTGTCCACCTTCCATGCCGGAGCAGGTAGAGTAGGACTGGTTAAATCAGAGGTTGCGTTAGACTTTTTAAATGACCTTTCATTTTGACGGACAGGATTGTAAAAATTCTCTCATAATCTATTTTTACATGTGTGAATATAGCGATCGGAAGGCGGTTTGAGATCAGCAGTGTACAGTCCCTCTGTCAGATTGAGTGTTTGTGTCTGTGCTTGGAGTGTCTGATGCGCCTATGTACATGAACACCACTAACTTTTCTCACCAGACATGCAAGCATACTGAAATGTGCTTGTGGAAAAAGCTATCAGAGTGCACATATGTAACCAGTCCTACTCAAACAGCTGCTTTATTAGTGGCGCGCACAAAGAAGATATTTTGAAGAATGTTTGTAACCAAGCAGATAGAGCAACCATTGACTACCATAGTATTTTTCCCCCTACTATGGTAGTCAATGGTTGCTCTATCTGCTTGGTTACAAGCATTCTTCAAAATATCTTATTTTGTGTTCAGCAGAACAAAGAAACTCATACAGGTTTGGAACAACTTGAGGGTGAGGAGGGTTTCATTTTTGGGTGAACTATCCCTTTAATGTAAAAAATGAATCCAGAATGTAATTATCCTTCTTGCAGTTTCAAAACTTGCATGTGTTGTTCATGGTTATTTAAATTTCTCAATATATAAAGTCTAATTGTATATGTTGTTTATGTATTTTCTTTTTCCAAATCTAACATAAATGTAATCAAACATTACATGATACGTAGTCTAAAGATTTTTTCTTTTGTTTACCCTTGTATTCATTTATTTGCTGCTATTAATGACAGATAAATATACTATATTTTTTTGTTGCTGCACTCACATCGATAAACGCTATGTATCCTTATAGCTGTCTTATGGGGACATTGTGCAGACTTCTATTTTTTTTAATGCAGTTAGCTGAAAACACTATAACCTAACCCTAAAAGTTATGACACATTTACTAGTTTAAGTGATGCAGAGTTTTATTAAAATAAAACAATAATAAAATAAGAAATATTCAAAACTCTTTACCCAACAGTAGTCCACAAATTCTTTAAAATAATAAAATACACGCTGCGAATAAGCAATTTGTACTTATTCTATAAAATTATACGAACAGAACACGATGAAAAGCCTGCCTGCACGTTAGAAAGCGTCACAGCAATGAATAAAATATATGAAATGGGGATAAATAAAACAGTAGTGTGCTCAGATTCAAGTTCAGCTTTATTATGTCTGGAAGCTCAACAGTCTGAAACTAGACAAGATATTGTTTTGGAGATCCTTCAGTTATTATACATGTTGCAACAGATAAATAGGACGGTTCGGTTTTTGTGGGTTCCGGCACATTCAGGAGTGGCAGGGAATGAAGAAGCAGACCATTTAGCTAAAAAAGTAATGACAAAGGAGAATATAGATATGCAAATTCTGTATAGTAAAGCTGAAATTAAATCAATAATTAAAAAGGGGATAAATACAAATTGGCAATTGTTTTGGGATAAAGAGTTAAAAGGCAGACATCTACATTTATTACAACCAATGGTAGGTAAAGGAAGGAATTCAAGAGGGAGAAGAAAGGAAGAGTGTGTTCTTTCAAGACTAAGGTTGGGACATACAGGGCTGAATTCAACATTGCACATAATAGGGAAGCATCCAACAGGACTGTGTGATTGGTGTGGAGTTAGAGAAACTGTAGAACGTGTACTTATTCAGTGTAATAGACATATGGAGGAGAGAAGTAAGTTAATCAATGAACTTCAAAAAAATTGTGAGCAGCAAGTAACGTTAAAAGAGATTTTGAATCCAGTAAGAGGTGATAGTGTATTAATACAATTTTTAAATAGAACTCAGTTAATTCATAGAATATAGATTATTATTAATGTTATTACTATTTCTCTGGGCTTAGAGGGACTTCGGCTGTAGATGGAGGAGCTGCTGAACACGCAGCAACATCGAAAACTTGAGTTCTTATAAGTCTGGGTAAAGGGAACTCAAGTCTCTGATCCATTGCCTCAGTAGATGGCGGTAATGCTCAATTTGTGATTGCGAGCCGCCAATAAAAAAACGGATGCGTTCCATTCGATCGTAAGTGGACTGCGAAGTGGACTTCAGAGGGTATTCCGCCATCTTAAGTGAGATTCCAATCCAATGCATTTGAATATTCATAGTTATTATAAAAACTAGAGTATTTATGAATGGTTATGGCAATAACTGTTACATTTGTATATTATATTTTATGAATATGTAAACAAATTAAAAGTGCTGAGAAGCAGCTGAGGGCTGTAATTTTTTATATTTTACTTCATTTACCTCAGGAATGTTTACTGTGCAGCTGCACTTGGGAAAGAAAGCGCAGGAGATGAGACGCTACAAAGACCATTGATTAAGAATAGCCTACATTTATACAAAGTTAACCAAATCAAAGTATTTTCATATTGAATGACAGGTGCAGCTTCAAATCTGTTCATAGTCAATACAGGTAACTTATAAGTAAACTGATACAACTAATGGACAATGTTTTGATTATTATGTTTTAGATAGCCTATACTGTGTGTTTTGTAAATGTATATGCTTATTATATGGTTTTCAATTTGAAAGTAAAGTAAATTACAATATTAATTTATGTTAGGATATCATAATCTGCACCCGTTGTTGCCTTTCTTTGATGACGTTGCAGGGAGTTCCAAATGAGCGAGTATTGTCAGCGAAGTCCACTTCCACTGATATACCGTGCTCAGGGAGTAGGGAGCAGTGAACAGTGCGTAGGGACCCTGTCGAATGGAATGCACCCGAAGAAGAAGAAGAAAGCGTAACGCCCCTTCTCTTCGTCATCGCGCGCTCCACTTCCGGCCCCTTTGACGCTCTCGCACAGTGAGGAAGCTCGAAGGTTTTACTTTTTACTTTCACTTGACACAACTCTTTTTTTTTTTTACATTTTTACGGATCAGAATGTGCGGTCATTTTTCTTAATGGAAAGTGGTGAAAATGAAGCTTTTCATTCATGTGTTCCCAACGATCTTGTTTTTTCTCGACCACGGTAAGACATTTAGCCTGTTTGTCAGGCACGTGCAGAGGAGGGGGGAGGGTGTGGCTTTGGGTGTTCGAGCCCCTGCCCTTTTTCAAAATGAATCAAAAGTGCCCCTCTCAGACAAATAACAATGATAATATCGTGGTCAATAAAACTAAATAAATGTGATTATTATAACATGACAATGTGTACAATAGTAACGAACGGCTCAAAAGTCGGACAATTTCTGTTGAGGCGTTGTCATAACGCATTGCTATGGGTTGCGTGTGTTTTGATTGACAGCTGATTTTCCACTGTTCGGAAACGGCTCTCGAGACAAATATGGTCCTTTCATAGCCTGGTTAAAACCAGACCATTCTCAGTAGTAACTGAGTTGGTGCGTTCCATTCGACCGTAAGTGGACTGCGAAGTGGACTTCAGAGGGTATTCTGCCATCTTAAGTGAGATTCCAATCCAAAGGGAGCGAACATGTTCAGTCCGAAGGGTACTGCGAACGGCGTAGGGAAGAAGGGAAAATCGATACATCACTTCACAGGAAGTAGAGAGTGAAAATCACCCAAATGTCTTTGCGCGTCGCATGCATCACCTGTCCGAACTAATGATGGTGCAGAGCAGTGTTGCCAACTCTCGTGAGACAAATAAGCAACCGCAGCTTCAAAAACAAGCCCAATATTATTATATTATTTATTATCAATATTATTTATAATAAAAAAAAATTATCAATAAATGAGCCTGCAACATATTAAACTGACACCTCTCGGAGTTTGAAAAGCAAAAACAGATAAAGGACACGCAATATCCTCCAATCAGCTGTGAACAGAAGAGGTTTGGAGAAAAAAAAAGTGACATGAAGGCCAATTATGGTAACCCATAATCGGAGTTAGTGCACACATATTAGGGGCAGTGAGTAGTGAACACACACACTGCAAACCTTGAAAAAGACAAGCCCTACATCTCAATGTGCATATACTATTTGCCCTAAATAGTATTGAAAATGACTGTCACATACTATTTAGGATGGATAGTATGCACATTGGGACACAAGCAAGCACTAAGGCAGCGCTGCAGTATAGACACATATTTATAATAAAATACATTCAAACCATACCTACTGTTATTATTACTATACTTGTTTTTTTTATAATGGCCTGTAATTTTAAATACATTACAATTTTTTTTTTTTTATTAAATGAGGTGCCTCTCTTCCCTGTTTACTCTCCATCTTGGTACATCTCAGCTGTTGGCATTGTTTGTAAAAATGTATACGTCTATTTAAGTCTACTAACTATCATTACGTGCATTTATAACGTCACATACCTGCACGTGGAACACGATTTTTCTTCAGTGAGGGGGAGAAGGAGGCGGGATATATGAGGACGGATTACATTTACATTTACATTTATGCATTTAGCAGACGCTTTTATCCAAAGCGACTTACAACTTGGGGATACAATAAGCGATTGGTCATGAAGAGTCGAGTGGGCGCAACAAGTGCCTGACATACTTGGTCCGTGTCGATTTCTCAGTGTAGCACAGGTTAGACTAGGGCGGGAAAGAGGAGGAAAAGAGGAAGGGAATATTATTAATTTTTTTTTTTTTTTTTTTTTTTTTTTAAGGAGGTTAAGTGCTCACGGAAGAGATGAGTTTTTAGTTGACTTTTGAATGTTGTCAATGAATCCGCATTTCGGATGGCGGTGGGCAGATCGTTCCACCAGCTGGATTACTACAGCACTTGTATCGTTGCACTGAATGGCTATTAGCTGAGAGAAGACAGTGTCAGCCAATGTATTGGACAAAACAGTGAGCATAAATGTAAAGAAACGAAGTTGCTTATTATGTTTTCCTAACAAGCAACCACACTTTTTAAAATAAGCCCAAAAAACCGCAACCCGCGACTCGTGATTTTTAAACGCGACTTGCCAAAAAAAGAAGCCCAAAGTCGCGTGTTATACGCGGACTTGGCAACTATGGTGCAGAGCCATTGGTTGGAAGAGTTTTTAAACAGCTCTGCGATTAAAGAGTTTACATATGCATTTGAATATTCATAGTTATTATACAAACTAGAGTATTTATGAATGGTTATGGCTATAACTGTTGCATTTGTATATTATATTTGATGAATATGTAAACAAATTAAAAGTGTTGAGAAGCAGCTGAGGGCTGTCATGTTTTTTATTTGACTTTATTTACCTCAGGAATGTTTACTGTGCAGCTGCACTTGGGAAAGAAAGCGCACGTGATGAGACCGCATAAAGACCATTAAGAATAGCCTATAGTTAACCAAATCAAAGTATTTTCATATTGAATGACAGGTGCAGCTTCAAATCTGTTCATAGTCAATACAGGTTATAAGTAAACTAATGCACAATGTTTTGATTATATGTTTTAGATAGCCTATACTGTGTGTTTTGTAACTGTATATGCTTATTATATGGTTTTCAATTTGAAAGTAAAGTAAATTACAATATTAATTTATGTTATATCGTAATCTGCACCCGTCGTTGCCTTTCTTTGATGACGTTGCAGGGAGTTCCAAATGAGGGATTATTGTCAGCGAAGTCCACTTCAACTGATATACCGTGCTCAGGGAGTAGGGAGCAGTGAACAGTGTGTAGGGACCCTGTCGAATGGAATGCACCCATGGTCTGGCAAAGCTTCATAGACAAATCATTTCCAAAGGGGCGTCGTTTCAAATGCCTCTCGGCGCAATTGGATAGACCTCAAACCAATCAGAGCGATGAGGGAGATGACGTATGCAGAGCGACGGAGAAACATCTGAGACTCTCAGCATTTGTTTCTCAATTGCTGGCTGTTTCTCAATATGCGTTCTTGTCTGTACTTGTGTTCTCAAATAGGAAATGTCCCCGGTTTCCATTTCAGAAATCTGGTCACCTTACCTAAACCACATATTAATATTTCATATATTATTTTTTAAAATGTAAACGAAAAGAGGCAGGGTGTTTTATACTTTGTTTTATTATAAATATATAAGATAATCAATGTAGGCCTAGCTACGCGTTGCCTGAACCACATTCGTGTGGCTATTATGTTTAAGATTTTTATTTTTTATGAAATGAGGCAGTGGTGTTTTGACATATTTTGTACGCGAACTTCTGACTTGCGTCCGTGACTTGCCAAGTTTGACTCCGGAGAATGAACTCCTGAGGACGGGAGGACACTAGTCCGCCTACAATGCTGACAAGTATCACTCCGTATATATTTGTATATGTAGTGCAGGCAATGCATATTATCTTCAATGCATGTTTATAACAAAACGAAATATAAAAAACCCGGCCTCTTTTTGTTTACATTAAAAAAAAAACATGCACATAATATAGGCATAATATAGGCTATGATTATCAGTGTAATAAATTAAATATGACATAAAACACAACCCAGTCTCTTTTTGTTAAATGTCAGTTTATGTGTGATCATCAATAGCAATTATAAAAGTAAGTAAAAGGTATAAGAAGCTATACAATAAATAAAGCAATTCAGTCAAAGTCAGCGCTAGGAGACTACAACGGTAAAAAACATATAACAAAACATTAAACATATAAAGTTATGAAACTTCACTTTGCCCTCAGACAAAACGATCTGTCTGGGAACAAATTATAGATTAATGAGAGCAAAGATCAGCCGTTAGATCTACACAAGAGGAGACGAATCATATCTTATGTTTAACCACTACAGAGACATCAGAGCCAGCGGCAGATGGCAGAAGGACAGGCCGAGGAAAGGCGCCTCTCTGTGGGGTTGAGCGATTGAGCGCCGCTGAACCACTGGAGCTCACAACTCCGAAAACGGCAGATCAAATTTTTAAAAAGGCGCTCTCTTTATAAATAAACCACAGATTTGATCTTTAAACAACTACATTCTCGCCTAAAAAGGACTTAAAACTATATTTTGTAAAACATTAACACTACCAGAGGGCTCTCGCTAAGACCCATTCGTTTAGCCACCAAAGGGCCAAGCTGGTATCAGACTTTTGCCGAATCCAGTCGGTAAGACAGCGATAACATCTTTTTTAGATATGAAGGCTTCGAGTGTTGTTCTTTGCTCGGGTTTTAACGAAAAGGAAAAGTTTAAATCGCTTAAAACAGACGTGATAGCTGATTCGAACGAGTGATGCTCCACAGCGGCAAATCTGCTTCAACGTCGCTGCGCTGTCGTCATCGTGTAAAGCCCGCCCCAACGTTTCTAATGGGTGCCGCGATTTCTAGGGATTAGAAATGGGTTTGAATGGGCTCTTTGCCAGACTACTTGCAGAGCAAATCTAAATTTGCCGGAAGTTGTCTGGGTTTTCCCATGCTAATCCTTTCAGAGTGTGTGGCCTTAGGGGAAAAAATAAACCAATATTTTTTTTTCATCCATAATCAGAGCTAATGTGTTGATTTAATTACAAATCTATATATTATATATTTTATAGTATTACACAATTCGCCAATGCCTGTTTATCATACTCCAACCAATCGTGATCTGGCAAAGCAAGTTCAAATTCCATTGGGCGATGTGAAGTGGAGCGGTAATTTTCTGTTCTTATTCATAAATCGGTTGAAAATTACATGGACAGACGAACTAACGTTTGTGGAACGATTTCCTGCGGTTTGTGTCATTTTTTAAAATTGCATCACTGACTAAATGGATTTTAACTGACAACAAACAAATCCCTGCACAAAACCATGCAGCAGCAAAAGTCGCATTAGTGTTAAATTCACTTGTATTTATGTATATTGATACACCGTTTACTATTTCATGAAACTATCAAAGTTAACAAAACCCAAGTGCCACCGGCTCCTACAGGACTATTATGTGAAGTGTAGGCTGGCGAAATGGTTACGTGAAAGGACTTTATTATATTACCATTTTTTATATATTATGCAGGATTATGAAAGAAGTCTCTTATGTTCATCAAGCCTGCATTTATTTGATAAAAAACAGCAATATTGGGAAATATTATTAAAATAATGGTTTTCTATTTTAAAATAATTTATTCCTGTGATCACAGCTGGATTTTCAGCATCATTACTCCACTCTTCAGTGTCACATGATCATTCAGAAATCATTCTAATATGAGGATTTAATGTCAATGATGGAAACTGTGATACTCTTTTCAAGATTCTTTGATTAATAAAAAGTTAAAAAGAACATAATGTTGTAATATTTCACAATAGTAGGCTACAGTTTTTTTCTGTATTTTTGATTAAATAAATGCAAGTGTGATGAGCATAAGGATATATATATATATATATATATATTATAATTTTTTTTTTTTTTTTTTTTTACATATTGCCCCTTTTTTACATTTGTGCCCCTGCCCCTGAAAAACTCTCTGCACGGCCCTGCTGTTTGTTATCATCTCTCAACAGTTAGGTGTCCTGACAGAACGATAAAAACGATTTATGGTCAATATTCTTTAGTCCATGAAAATCCTTGGATTTATGAGTGAACAAATGTAGCTATGTATAGGGAAATGGTACTGAATTCACTTTGAACACACTTTTGTATATTTTTGTGTGGCTTTAACCGTTTCTTCAGGTGTTTTCGGTGTTGGTTCAGATGGAGTGTCAGTGTCAGTGATGGAGGGAGATTCAGTCACTTTATTGACTGATATTCAAACAAACCATCAAGAAGATATTAAATGGTATTTTGTTGACACTCGCATCGCTCAAATCAGTGGAGATCTCAGTTATATCTGTACAGATGTTCAGTGTAATGAAGGTACTAAGAGATTCAGAGACAGACTGAAGCTGGATCATCAGACTGGATCTCTGACCATCACAAACATCACAAACACAGACTCTGGAGAATATAAACTAGAGATCTTCAGCAGCAACAGGAACTCTAAAAAGATCTTCAATATTACTGTCTATGGTAAGTCATTCATGTTTATTATTTTAGTTTATATATAAATTAAAATGTATGCATGTACACATTTTTTTACAATGCTATTAAGAGTTATTTTTTTACATGTATATTATTTCACATACAGTATACAGATAATCACTTTATAAACTTGCTAGAATTATCTCAGTTTACATAATTAAACAGTTTGTTTTGATTTAAAACTAAACAATTTCCATTTGCAAGCTATTGGTTTTAAGAGTTTTTTTTTTTTTTTTAATAAGAAGCTGCGGTTGAGCTCCGATGGAGTCAACGGCGTCTGTCTAATCATGCCATCTCTGATCTGCTGATTTTTATCTGTTTAAATAGAAAGATGTCAAATGTGTTCATAAGCACAAGCCAGGCATAAATGGGTATTTTAAGATTAGAAGTTAAGAAGAGGCGTGTGCACTCACATTCATGTGCAGTTCTTTTGTTTTGTAGTTTATTTGTTTTCTCCAAAAAAAACCTCCACATCTGTTGGTTTGTTTTTCAGGTGTTTCTGCTGCTGAACGAAATGAAGTGAATAAACAGGAGGGAGAATCTGTTACTTTATATTCTGGTGTAAAAAGAAGAACAAGTGATGTCATAATATGGTATTTTTATGACACTCGCATTGCTGAAATCACTGGAGATCCAAATAAAACCTGTATAGATGTTCAGTGTAAAGAGACTGATGGGAGATTCAGAGACAGACTGAAGCTGGATCATCAGACTGGATCTCTGACCATCACAAACATCACAAACACAGACGCTGGACTATATAAACTACAGATCATCAACAGCAGATTTAGCATCATCACAGTGAGGAGATTCAGTGTTACTGTCAACAGTGAGTATATAATTCAGTAATTCAATGCATTTCCTTTGAGGAATTGAAAAAACAGATCAGTATTTTTAAATCAAGCAAATAAATGCTGGCTTATGGACTGTTAAAAAAGGAAGCTTTGACCTAATACAGTAACACGTTGACTAATGTTAACATGAAAAATGCATAATAGCCTATTGATTTTCCTTTGAATGGTGTTTCCTCACCTCAGTAGTAAAAAATGTATACCAAAATTTAGTTAAAATATTTAATATTAGTACACTTCAAATCCTTTAACATATTTATTGACATATCACTAAGACTGATATAAAACTATAATTCAACTTTATTTGGAGTATTTCTTTATTGCACACTGCACATTTTTTTTAATAGTGTAGCATCTGTAGGAATTGTGGACGCAGACACATAGTTAATGAATCTTCCAAATGATTCGATCAAATGAACATCCCCTTCACAAAGCCCAATTCAGCTCCAGACCCCTGGAAATCGACCATCGATCACAAGAGAGATGGAGGCTCCATTCTGCCCGAAGCTACTAGTTGTTGATAATAATTAACTGACTTCCTATGGACTTTTGTTCAAAACTTAGTTAAAGAGGACAGAGGACTCGTTGTGATCACAAGACAAAGAAACAAACCAGATCTCTGTCTTTTCAATGACCGGTAAACGTGACACAGCTAAAACTCCAAGCAAACTCACAGAAACTGTTACAAATGGAGTGCATCAAATCACTGATTATTGGACTTTCATTCAAATAGCCTTCGACATAGCTTGTTAGTGTGTTACAACTGATACACGTGACTATTATGCATTTATAGTACTCCCAATAGTTACTCCTTATAGTAATAAATTAGGTCTAAATTTACTCCCTGCTTAAGAGCAGGAAACTAAATTACTATAGATAACCCAATTTTATGGGAGGGGTGGAGACAGTCACCCCTGAAGCCTAATTGGCCAGAACCCATCCAGGGGATGGGCAAATATTTGAATTTAATCTCAGAACGCGAACAAAGAATCCAGTTCGGTTCAAGTCAGTTCATAGTTCACGTCACAGCTAGTTCGCGGCCTGAACCCTGCGTTACGTCATATTCTCGCGCATGCGTCGTGGAGGCACACACGGAAGACAAGAACAAGTTGGATAAAGGTGTTATTTTGATTTTTTTTTTTTGCGCACAAAAAATATTGTCGTCGCATCGTAAAATTATTGTAGAGCCACTGTGGTGAGATAGACTTTGTAACGACGTTTTAAGTGCCTTTTATGGATCTTGGAAGTGTGAATGTACTGAATGCCAATGGAGGCCTATCTGAAGCCTTTCTCAGCCATCAGCTTTCAACAAAAATATCTTCATTTGTGTTCCGAATATGTGGCGAAATAGGTGTCGAACGACATGAGGGTGAGTAATTAATGACAGAATTTTCATTTTTGGGTGAACTAACCCTTTAAGTCTCGGGTTCTGTTAAGTTCCGCCGCAAAAGTTTCTCAACAACGAGTTTCCAAAAGCACGCTTCAACTTCAAACCACGCCCACAAGACTTCCATCCAACCGCCAACACGCCACGTGATTGGCTTCCCAAGACGTCGATCCAAGACACGACCAGAAATTCAGCGAATCAAAGATCCGTGAAAACCCCTGTCCAGCCAGGAAAAGGGAACCCCCTTGTCAGACGACACACGAGACAAACGCAAGTAATGCCTCTTGATTCTGAGCTGAACTGGTGCATTAGATCAAATGTAATAACCCTGCCTAAGCGATAATAGGTTAAATTACTGATCAATGGTTTCTTCAGGTCATGTCACAAATGCATATATTGCTTGGGATTTATTATTTTCTCTCTCTTAGAACTTATTCTTTTCCTCACCTTCTTCCTTTCTGCAACGTGTGAATGTGCGAGTGCGTGTGTTTATGTTATATATTAGTTTGATGTGTTAGAGTCATAGTCGCTACAATAGTATGCCTAAAATGTGTTTTAATATCACTATTAGTAAGGATAGTATGAGTATAATATCAGCCTTTAACCCTTAAACAGGCACGACTGGAAAATGATCAGCAAAAAATCATTTCATTTCACTTTTTATTTAATCTGGTGCATTGAGTACAAAATTAGTGATAGACTTTAAGTTGTAGCGACTATGAGTCAGATAAAATAATAACTCAACGGGGAATTGAATTAAAGTGAAAGAGACTCGAATGACACTATAATTTATAAATAATTCAGAATTAATGTTTACACCTTAACTTATTCGTCCGCCGATATGTAAGAACTTAAAGGGGCTCTGTTAAAGGGAAACATGTATATTTAGCTTAAATTAATGAATTCATAGGGAATTTTGAGTCTATTTTACAGCCAAGCAAATGACTCTTCCAGCGTTCATTTGAACGGGCCGTAAATATCAACTCTGCAGCGGATATTAATATCCGAACAATAGTGAAACACTATTTAACAGCCAGGTAACTTAGATCGGCAGTTCAAGACATTAAATTGATAAGCACATAACACAAGAACAGTTATCTTTGAATACAAACGGAACTTTATTGATTACTCTAACACATCAAACTAATATCTAACATAAACACACGCACTCGCACATTCACACGTTGCAGAAAAGAAGGTGAGGAAAGAATAAGTTCTAAGAGAGAAAAATTATGAAATCCTAAGCAATCTATGCATTTATGAAACATGACCTGAAGAAACCATTGATCAGTAATTTAACCTCCTATCATTTCTTAGGCAGGGGTATTTGATCTAATGCACCAGTTCAGCTCGGAATCAAGAGGCATTACTTGCGTTTATGTCTCGTGTGTCGTCTGACAAGGGGGATTCCCTTCTCCTGGCTGGACAGGGGTTTTCTCGGGTCTTTGATTCGCTGACGGTCTGGTCGTGTCTTGGATCATCTTGGGAAGCCAATCACGTGGCGTGTTGGCGGCTGGATGGAAGTCTTGTGGGCGTTGTTTGAAGTTGAAGCGCGCTTTTGGAGACTTGTTGTTGAGAAACTTTTGCGGCGGAACTTAACAGAACCCGAGACTTAACGGAAAGAAAATAAACTTCATTCAGCTCATCTGTTGGATTATATCCATACGAACACAACAATATCAAACACGATGCCTTTTCATCTGCTAATTCAATAGTTACCTAATTGCATGAATTGGGAGTAAAATACATGCATAATAGTCACGTGTATCAGTTGTAACACACTAACAAGCTATGTCGAAGGCTATTTGAATGAAAGTCCAATAATCAGTGATTTGATGCACTCCATATATCTGTGAGTTTGCTGGGAGTTTGAGCTGTGTCACGTGGAGTTAATTTACCGGTCATTGAAAAGACAGAGATCTGGTTTGTTTCTTTGTCTTGTGATCACGAGTCCTCTGTCCTCTTTGTGTAAGTTTTGGTCACAAGTCCATGAGTAATTATTAGCTACAACTGGTAGCTCCGGGCAGAATCGAGCCTCCATCTCTCTCGTGATCGATGGTCGATTTCCTGGGGTCTGGAGCTGAATTGGGCTTTGTGAAGGGGATGTTCATTTGATTGAATAATTTGGAAGATTCATTCATCTATATGTCTGCGGCCATAATTGCTACAAAGTATATCAATTTAGTATACCAAAAGTTAAATTGCTGGGTATTTATATTAAGCACATAAATATGTAAATGTATTTAGATTAGATTAGATTAGATTCAACTTTATTGTCATTACACAAGTACAAGTACAAGTACAAGGCAACGAAATGCAGTTTAGGTCTAACCAGAAGTGCAATAGCAGCAAGTGCAGGATATACAACGTTTGCATAAGTGCAGGACATGGATATGTACTGAGTAGGGCTGCACGATTAATCGAAAAAAAAATCACGATCTCGATTCAAACATAAATGCGATCTCATTTCTTAATGTTGGCGATTCACTTCCGTGTATTTCCCTCAGATCAAGCTGCGTTCACGCGTTATTGGTCACACCAGAGCTTGTCACACTCACACAATAACAAAACACTAACCAATCAATCATAAATCTCCACTTCTCTCCTCTCCCTCATTGGCCATGTTTCGCTGTTACTGACGTGTAACAAGACGGCAGAGCAGACCTAAACGGAGTCAGATTTGTAGCGGTAAGAGGTAAAAATGAACCGCAAACTGTGCACGCGCGCACGGCAGAGAGGGAGAGAGAGCGAGAGACCTTGCGTGTGTGTGCTGGTGTGCACCTAATGAAGCGCATGTAAGACGGAGAGCATCCTGATTGGCTTGTTTCGGTGTGGGCGGGCTTTTATCTCTTCTCCCGAACCAAATTAATCAGTTCAGTGTATCTAGAAACTGGAGCGCCATGGCAGAGGGAGAGTGCCCCAAAAAACGAAAGTATAAATGACTTTTTTCAGGTTGGGATGTCTGTAACACTGTCTTAGTACATTAAGCCACGTTAAGCGTTTTCTTATAACATTTTTTTAAAAATATTTTATTTATAGTTTTCATTTTTTACAAAAACGCAAAAACAAAATGAAACAACGAAAAATAAGACAACAAAAACCCTCTCTCCACAAGGCACGATATTAAATAATCATAAAAATAGAAATAAACAGTAATAAGCATATATTTACATCTAGTTTGTCTACATTTGTTGTTTCTACATTTTAACTTAATTGTAACTAATTACTTTTATTTAAAATTGATTCTTTTTTTTTTAAAGTATAAGAAAAAATGAGAATCGTGTAAGAGAATCGTGATCTCAATTCCCATGGAGAAAAATCGTGATTCACATTTTAGCAAGAATCGTGCAGCCCTAGTACTGAGTATATATAAATATATCTATAAATAGAGAGATGGTTATTACTATAAACAGAATTTACTGGTGAATATGTACAGTGAATAAATATACAGATGGTTATTACTATAAACAGAATTTACAGGTGGATATGTAATATAATATACAGATGGCTATTACTATAATATACAGATGGCTATTACTATAAACAGAATTTTACAGATAGAGGTATACAATGATATGTTAGGCTAAAAAGAGGAATATGGCAGTGGATTAAGGTAGTGCAATAAATTATGGACAGAAGCTATCCGAAAAAAAAGTGTAAAAGTGCAGTGGAAAGTGATTGCATATTACAGTTAGAAGTACGGTGCAAAATGCAAATGTAAACATTGGTACTATAAATACAGTCGGCAGTGCAAATGAGCATAATACAGTTAAGGTATGGTAGTGCAAGATGAATAAGTAAACAGTTGTGTAATAAACAGTCGGTAGTGCAAATAACAAAGTGAAGGCAGATGTGAGGTAGGAGAGTTATCAGTATATGAGGGGAGTGGATCAGCGGGGGTTTGAGTTCAGTAAAGAGACAGCTCTGGGGAAAAAACTGTTCTTTAGTCTGCTGGTCCTGGTCCGGTGGATCCTGAAACGCCTGCCGGAGGGCAGGAGAGAAAACAGTCTGTGGGCTGGGTGAGAGGAGTCCTTGAGGATGCTGCGAGCTCGATGCAGACAGCGTTTCCTCTGGATGTGCTCGATGGCAGGCAGTGGAGTCCCTGTGATGCGCTGGGCAGTTTTCACCACCCGCTGCAGTGCCTTGCGCTCCGCAACAGAGCAGCTCCCATACCATACTGCGACACAGTTGGTCAGGATGCTTTCTATTGCGCAGCGATAGAAGTTCACCAGGATAGCATACTTAGCAATCGATAGCATCGATTTGTAGTATACTTAGCACAAAATAAATGTACTTCAAATATATTTTAGTGTATATTTATTTTTTTTACTAAAGCTGCTAAGGGTCTCTGTGCTGTTATGCTGTTTTAACTGCTGTTGCTAAAAAGTATTCTTGCAATAGTTCCACTTAAGCACAATCAAAAAGTTCTTTAGTTGCTAAAAACAACAGATGGTGCCATTTATTAGTTAAATCAATATCATACAACTGAAAATCAATGAAAAAATGTGTAGATATTGTTAAGTACTAGATGGATTATCAGTCGCTCTGTCGTAATGATGTCTGTTTCTCGTTATCTGTTCCAGATTCAGGTCTGTCTCTATATTATATAGGAGCAATAGTTGGTGGTGTTGTTATTCTGCTGCTGGCTGCAGCTCTTGCTGTAACTGCTGTAAAGGCTAGAGCGAGGCACAAGAATGTAAGTATTACATACAGTTGATTTAACAAGATATATGAGATTTACTGTGCAAAAATCCTTTAAAAGAATAGTGATTTGAATAAATGTTTATTATTAAATAATTACAATTCTTTTTTTAAACCTATGGTTGTAAAATGTATGTTCTGTTGTTTTATTATCGATTTATTATTTATTATATTAATGTGTTTTACATTGATTACTCTCCCTGTATTTAAGTCAAGTCACCTTTATTTATATAGCGCTTATTACATTGCAGATTGTTTCAAAGCAGCTTCACAGTGTTAAACAGGAAAATAATGCAACAGAATTTTATTCGGCCGTACAACCGCTCCACAGAAAACGGTGATGTCATCAGTTCATTTCAATTATCATACAGTGACAATGTGGGCAGATCAGTAATTTAGTTTATAGTTTACTAATTAATTTATTTGGATATTTAGTTGAAAATGTAGTGTCCCCAACTGAGCAAGCCAAAGGCAACAGTGGCAAGGAAACCAAAACCCCATCAGGTGACCAAATGGAGAAAATAAACCTTGGGAGAAACCAGGCTCAGTCGGGGGGCCAGTTCTCCTCTGGCCAATTAACAAACAGTGTATGATTATTATTCTGGCAACTTTACTGGTCAGGGTTCATATTAGATCGGAATATTCAAAAGATTGGAGTCATCATGCCGGAGACGGGTTTACTGAGGATGACGTATCGATTAAACAATTATTAAATAGGAATATTTGAGCGATCGGAATCATTACTCCGGAGACGGGTTTATTGAGGATGACATATCGATTAGACAATTATTAAATAGGAATATTCGAACGATCGGAGTCGTCATGCCGGAGACGGGTTTGTTGAGGATGACATTGATTAGACAATTATTAAATTGCAATATTCTAAAGATTGGAGTCGTCACGCCAGAGACTGGTTTATTGAGGATGCCGTGTCTGTGAGGCAATTTCAGGGGGAGTCTAATTGACATGTCTTTGCAGACACTTCAGGGTCCTGCGTTGGTCATGTCTGGGCGCAGGTCCACCATCTGATCTGGATACGGCCCGGATCCAGCTGACTGCAGTAAACCACGGGATAAAACAGAGAGACTATCATTAGTGTAGTCATTAACCCTTAATCGTCCCTCAAGTAGGGTTTACGTTTGAGTCCCTTGGGGTCAGATAGACCCCAAACTTTTACAGAGCGATTGCAAAAGGAAATATAATTTTTTTTTACATGGAAAACTATATATAATTTTTTTTATTTACTTCTCAACTACACATTTATGCTGTGTTTTTGTGGGTATTTGGTAGTTTTTTACCTATTTACTGCACAAATACTTAACTATGTAATAAATTGGCTCATTAAAAATTATTTTTTTATGAAAAAATCACTTGAATGATGATCTTAAATAAATATAAATAGTTCTTGAACATTGCTCTGTGTTAGGGATAGAATACCGCCATCTGTAGGTTTGTGGAAAAACTTTAGGAATTATAGTTAAAGAGAAAGAGAGTGCAATGACCACATTATCCACTAGAGGTCCATAGGGAAGATATGCAAAAGTTAAGCTGCCTTTCATCTTTTTTATTTGCCCTTTTCCCTCTCTTTCTCATGATTGTTCCATGTTGCATTTGTGCTCTAGTATTTGTCCTTCATTTATGTATGGAATTTTTTCAGATTTATGCCAGTTTTGTTGATTTTATTTGCCAGTTTCTATAAACATGCTTTCTGTTGCAGTCACACACGTGTGTGTGTGTGTGTGTGTGTGTGTGTGTGTGCGTGTGTGTATGAGACAGAAGGTTCGTTCCACTTAGTGTTTATGCTCTAGGACCAGATCTTGATATAAATGTAGACATTTACAGATTTATACTGGATTTAGTTGATTTTTTTTTTTACAAACAAAGTGAAAAAAAAGCATTTTTTTACATTTTCCCATTCATTGCCAAAATCAAAAAAATACTCCAGACACGTGTGTGTGTGTGTGTGTGTGTGTGTGTGTGTGTGTGTGTGTGTGTGTGTGTGTGTGTGTGTGTGTGTGTGTGTGTGTGTGTGTGTGTGTGTGTGTGTGTGTGTGTGTGTGTGTGTGTGTGTGTGTGTGTGTGTGTGTGTGAGAGTGAACATGCTTGTTCCATATTGCATTTGTGCCCTAGTATTAGTACTTCATTTATGTATGAAAATCTTTCAGATTTATGCCAGTTTTGTTGATTTTATTTGCCAATTTCAATAAAAATACTCCCTGTTGCAGTCACACACATGAGTGTGTTTGTGTGTGTGTATGAGATAGAAAGTTCGTTCTACTTTGTGTTTATGCTCTAGGACCAGACCTTGATATAAATGTGGAAATTTTCACTGGATTTAGTTAATTTTTTTTTGACAAATAAAGTGAGAAAAAATGTATTTTTTACACTTTCCCATTCATTTTCAATGTGGGGTCAATCTGACCCAGAGGGACTTAAACGGTAAAAAATTTTTACACGCCTTTAGAACAACCAAATCAAGCCCAGATTTTTTGTGCATGTTTAGATGGATTATTTTGGAAAAGTCACCGAGTCTCATGACCCTGAGATGAAGGGAACACTTTTTAAAAATGGAGGAAAAGTCCAGTGGGGTCAGCTGGACCCCAAGGGACGATTAAGGGTTAAGTAAAACCTGAAACATACTTGATGGAGGAACGTTACAGTTATAACACACAAGTGTGTGTGTATACTTGATAAAACAATGCAATTATATTCAATTATATTCAATTAAATTCAATTATAGTAAGTCTTAATACATTTAGTGGATATTTTTTTCTTCATCGTTGAAATGTGCAAAAATGAGTCAACCTGAAGTTGTGAACAAACATCTGACATTTTATGAGGTGCTGATTTATGCTGCCGTCACGTTCTCTCGGAATTATCGTAAATACGAGTTTCCTAGGTAAAAAATTGCACATGAACGCCCTGACATTTTGAAATTTGAATGCAATGAGCTTGTGATCACGACTTCAAAAGTCGGAATGATCAAATTTCCGATAGCACGTGAAGGCAGCGTTAATCTTAATTTTTATTTGTTGGCATGTGAAGAGATGAAGACCTGTCATGTAATTTTTTTCATCTCGTGCCCCGTTCAGTTTTATTAATGATGTATGTTCAGCTGTGATTGAGTGTGATTTTTGTCATGGAATTTTTGTATTTCGCTGATGTTTTTGTTAGAATATTATCATTGTTTGATGGAGATGATTGTCTTCACTTATTTACTCTGTCTTTAGACTTACGGGTTTCCTTGGTTCTTTCTTTTGGCCACACTCTTGTTCTTGTTCTTATTTGTTGGATTTGGCGCTCATTGTAAATGTAAATAGCCTCAATAAAGGTGTCTCATGATATGTTTGTCAGGTAAATATTTGTAGTTTAGTTGTAAATATTTAGTTGCACTCTGGGCAGAATAGTTTTAGACCTTTTTTTCTGTGTTCCTTTACATCAGCCAAATGTGCCTTGAACTAAAACCCACATAAATACCATTTTCATTCAACAAGGAATTTTCATTATAACATTATTAAAAACATATGAATCATTCATAACAGCTGGAATCTGTGTCTCTAAAATATTTTTTGTGTAATCAGAAATAACTAAGCTAATTTTGAATCATTGAGTTATAAATGGTTTTATCACTGATGCACTAAACTTTCACCAACAATTATCATTGAAACTTTCTGGAAAACATCTTACACTGTTTAAGATTGCACATTAAATTATGATTTTTGTAGTAGGAACAATAACTGCGAAAAATACATGCAAACCTTATAACGAAAGGCTTGTTCGACTTCATACAGCGCTCACAATTACTACATTTCTACATTTACACTAAGCACATCTGTCTCAGGATCATATTCTTAACAAGAGGATGCAGTTAGAAAATTTCATGTGAACAAGAATGAAACACACACACACACACACCTCTGACAACTCAGTTAGTCAGACAATTAAATCAACCACAAACTTCCAGTAATAACACATACTCATTCAGAACCACCCAACAGATCAAACCACATTTTTGTTAGAGATATAAATAAATGAGATGTAAATGCATGGTCTGAATTAGTTTTGAGGTATTGAGAGTCAAAATGCTAAATTGATCCATACAATATCAATAATAAAAAGTCCTTGTATTAAGGTCAAGGTAATATTTATTGTTTTCCATAGGAGAAATTTGTTTTAGATTAAAGAACTGCTGCAACGTCAACGCACAACACAACATTAACAGCCATTCTTATCCTATAACCTTGCATCATAAAAACGATACATTCCTTTAGCTAATATTTAGGAGAGCATTTCATTAATCCATCACTAAATATAAAACTTTAAACACCTCATAGCCACTCAAGTTTATATGATGCTGCATATCTTACAATTTTTGAAGTGTTACATGTAAGTCTCACATAGCCAAAACTCAACTGGCTCAAACTTTCTGTAAACACACACACACACACACACACACACACACGGACTCTCGGATTTCATCAAAAATATCTTCATTTGTGTTCTGAAGATGAACAAAGGTCTTTTGGTAAATTTTTGGGTGAGCCAACCTTTTAATACTAGTTTGAAAGAGGATCACACTCAGAAAAACCATCAAAGCCGCCAAATGACAATACAAGAATACAATTGAAGGACAATTCAACACCAACAATGCAAGAAGCATGTGGCAAGGCATTAATAACATTACAGATTTTAAAAACCCGTCACTCTGAACTTTGCCGTCTCTCTACCAGACAAGCTAAACAATTTTTATTTCGAGGCTCTCAACACCGCCCACACAGAGAGAGCTCCCGCAGCTGATGCAGAGGAGGTTAGTACGCTCTCAGTTTCTGTCGAGGATGTAACCTAATCCTTCCGACAGGTGAATATCCGCAAGGCTGTGGGTCCGGACGGCATTCCAGGCTGTGTACTTCATGCATGCGTAGACCAACAAGCCAGGGTTTTTACAGACATCTTCAACCCCTTCCTTTCTCTCTCTGTGACTCCCTCATGCTTTTAAAAAGCATTGTGCCCATACCAAAGAAAGCTAAAACCACAAGCTTGAATGACTGGCGGCTCGTTGCTTTGACAACCATCTTCAGCAAGTGTTTTGAGAGGCTCATCAGAGATCTGCTCTGTGTTGCCTGCCTCACTTGATTCACTACAATCTGCATATGATAGCAAACGTTCCACTGACGATGCTATTGCCTTTTCCCTTCACACTGCTCTCTCCCACCTGGAAAATAAGAACACATATGTTAGAATGCTGTTATTGGGCTACAGTTCGCCATTCAACACCATAGTGCCTTCTGGGCTCTGGCCCTAAACAGATCTCTGTGCAGCCGGATCCTGGACTTCCTGTTAGGCAGATGTCAGATGATCAGAATGAGCAATAACATATCATCCCTGCTGACCCGCAACACTGGAGCTCCTCAGGGCTGCGCTCTCAGCCCACTCCTGTACATACACAATGTCATCGTCAAATTCACTGATGACACAGCGGTGATAGGCCTGATCACTGACAATGATGAGATGGCCTACGGAGAGGAGGTGTGCACTCTGATAAAATGGCGTCAGGAGAACCATCTCTCACTCAACATCAAGAAGACCAAGGAGCTGGTGGTGGATTTCAGAAGACAGAGCATATGACAGAACACATCCCCATCACCATCAACAGGACAGCAGCGGAGCAGGTAAGCTTTAAATTCCTCAGCGTTCACATCACAGATAATCTCACATGGTCTGCTCACACGAATGCAGTGCTGAAGAAGGCACATCAGAAGGTAATGAGTCTATGTAGTGTCCTATTTATTGTTAGATGTATTTTATTCATTTTACCCTGCTGTCTGTGACTCTCCTTGAACAGACCTGTGACCCATTTCTTTGGTCTTGATGTAGCATGTGACTTCCTGACTTCAGTGATTCGCATGAGTTTTCACACAAGAGCTACACTCACCTAAAGGATTATTAGGAACACCATACTAATACTGTTTGACCCCCTTTCGCCTTCAGAACTTCCTTAATTCTATGTGGCATTGATTCAACAAGGTGCTGAAAGTATTCTTTTGAAATGTTGGCCCATATTGATAGGATAGCATCTTGCAGTTGATGGAGATTTGTGGGATGCACATCCAGGGCACGAAGCTCCCGTTCCACCACATCCCAAAAAGATGCTCTATTGGGTTGAGATCTGGTGACTGTGGGGGCCATTTTAGTACAGTGAACTCATTGTCATGTTCAAGAAACCAATTTGAAATGATTCGAGCTTTGTGACATGGTGCATTATCCTGCTGGAAGTAGCCATCAGAGGATGGGTACATGGTGGTCATAAAGGGATGGACATGATCAGAAACAATGCTCAGGTAGGCCGTGGCATTTAAACGATGCCCAATTGGCACTAAGGGGCCTAAAGTGTGCCAAGAAAACATCCCCCACACCATTACACCACCACCACCAGCCTGCACAGTGGTAACAAGACATGATGGATCCATGTTCTCACTCTGTAACGCCAAATTCTGACTCTACCATCTGAATGTCTCAACAGAAATCGAGACCTCAGACCAGGCAACATTTTTCCAGTCTTCAACTGTCCAATTTTGATGAGCTTGTGCAAATTGTAGCCTCTTTTTCCTATTTGTAGTGGAGATGAGTGGTACCCCGGTGGGGTCTTCTGCTGTTGTAGCCCATCCGCCTCAAGGTTGTGCGTGTTGTGGCTTCACAAATGCTTTGCTGCATACATCGGTTGTAACGAGTGGTTATTTCAGTCAAAGTTGCTCTTCTATCAGCTTGAATCAGTCGGCCCATTCTCCTCTGACCTCTAGCATCAACAAGGCATTTTCGCCCACAGGACTGCCGCATACAGGATTTTTTTCCCTTTTCACACCATTCTTTGTAAACCCTAGAAATGGTTGTGCGTGAAAATCCCAGTAACTGAGCAGATTGTGAAATACTCAGACCGGCCCGTCTGGCACCAACAACCATGCCACGCTCAAAATTGCTTAAATCACCTTTCTTTCCCATTCTGACATTCAGTTTGGAGTTCAGGAGATTGTCTTGACCAGGACCACACCCCTAAATGCATTGAAGCAACTGCCATGTGATTGGTTGATTAGATAATTGCATTAATGAGAAAATGAACAGGTGTTCCTAATAATCCTTTAGGTGAGTGTATATACACTATATTGCCAAAAGTATTGGGACACCCATCCAAATCATTGAATTCAGGTGTTCCAATCTCTCCCATAACCACAGGTGTATAAAATCAAGCACTAGGTATGCAGACACATCTACAAACATTTGTGAAAGAATGAGTCGCTCTCAGGTAGTGATGTGGAAATGAAGCCTCATGAAGCAGTGAGGCTTTACCCTGACTGTTTCGGGAAAAGATTCAAAGCTTCGAGAGTGTCAAGAACAGCGCCATCTGGTGCTTATTTAAAATAAAGCAGGCAGAAGTCTGTGGAAGAAGCTCTGTCAGATGAAGCAACCACAACACACTCCATCGTTTCAATGCTATGTGTACAAATAAAAGCTTTATATGTTTGTGTTTAATGTGTCCAGTAAATAAATTAATTTACCCATTAAAGTGTGTCAATAAAATATAATATGAGCTTATATGATTCAATAAGATGTAACGTAGGCCTACTCTCTCTCCACACACACACACACACACACACACACACACACACACACACACACACACACACACACACACACACACACACACAAAATAAGGACATTGTGTGATAGGATCATCTGTAATTAAATGTGCTTATGACACTTGGCAGTGATAGTGCTTGTGTAACAGTAGGAATGACAGTAAGGCAAATATTTTACCAAAATACAAAGACACAACTCCAACAAACAAAAAATAATAAATAGTGACAAATAAATGTTTATCTAAATGTAATATATTATTTAACTTTCAAAGTACAGCACTCTCCTCACAAAACCATCAACCAGACTGAGGCAACAAGGACTTGTTAAGTAAGATCTGGGGGTTCGAAGCTTCTGACACGCAAAGTGAAACACGCACGTGATTGGACAGAAAGTGAGGCTTCATTTGTCATCGGTCACGTGACTCTAGGAAACCAATACACACCCCGATACGGAGCTTCACTTCAAAATGTGTCGCATGCGCGATACGCGCATCGACGCTTCAGTGTCATACGTAACATCACTACTCTCAGGAGCTCAGGGAATTCAAGTAGGAATTCAAGTGGTACCGTGATAGGTTGCCACCTGTGTAATAAGTCCATTCGTGAAATGTCCTCACTAAATATTAAATATACTAAATATTCCACAGTCAACTGTTAGTGGTATTATAATAAAGTGGAAGCCATCGGGAACAACAGCAACTCAGCCACGAATTATGGTTTGGGGTTGTTTTTCAGGGGTTGGGCTTGACCATTGAATCCGTCCTCTGCTCACAGCTTGAAAGATATGTTCATGTGATAGATGCCATTAAAACATCTAATGAACATTTCTTTGAATGGAGAATTCATAGTTAGGACACTAGATGGTGCTCTAATGCAGTCTGAATTCTACTTGTAGTATACACACTTTATGTATTAATGAAATAGACAATTTATTCACCTTATTTTTCAAAGTGGAAGTAAGTTGTTTTCTGTGAATATGCAAAACTTCTGATTTTTTTTAGCCACTAAAGGGAATACCACATTTAAGATTTATTCTGGGTGGGAATGTGATTCATCCCTCAAGGCAAGTCATTTATTTCTGAGAGTGTTTAAATATCCGCTTTCTTTGAGTTTCAACGCATGTAGAAGCAAAAAGCAACGGAAACTAGGCTGTATCAAATCGTTGAACTGGCAGGATCTTTGTGATATAAATACAGTTAGGGAGGTGGCTTACAATAAGCATTAGATGAGAACACGATGTTGGATGTATTATTATTTATGTGTAAGGGAAGATGGCAGCTATGAAGTTGTTCATTGTCCACAATGCTACGACTCATTTTATGCTCTTAATTTTGTTAAAAATTATGTTTTTGTGAACATCTCCCTGGATGAAGTGCTTGCTGTTTAATAATCATTTGAAACTTTGCAAACTGGCTGCTCCAGCAGTAATGAAAAGATTTATCTTGAACTCTGTCATGGAAACTATGTATAAACCTTAATTAAACAATTTATTAATCAAATAGAAAGGAATTAATACTATGATACGCTGTAGCCACATTGGATCAGCGGTTTGGAAAAGCTGTGGGCGCCATCTTGTGGTCCGACACGGGAATTCAATCAACTCTCAGAGTGCATTATGGGTATTATCTAGCCGTTGAGCGTATATGGCCCTGTCCCAAATGGCACACTTCATGTGCACTTTCGGTCTTGTGGATTTACAATGGCCGCTGTGTGCACGTGTCTGTTAAGTCCATAAGACCATAGGGTGTCCCATTCATCATTTAAGCTTAAAGAAGGGTGCTCGTGAGCGCCCCCTTTGCGGCTATTATGCGCACTTGATGCGCACTTCAGCTGAGCCCACAAGTTCGGCCCTGTCCCAAATGGCACCCTAAACCCTCGCGTTCTTCCTCTGAGTCCGCACTTTCACAACATAATGCCGCTTTGAATGCTGGGAAGAAGTCCGCTGCGTAGCTCGCACCAGTGCGGGCTCGGCAGAAGTGCGCATCGAGGGCGCATATCGATCTCACGAGCACCCTTCTGAAACCTAAAATGACAAATGGGACACCCTACGGTCTCGTGGACTTAACGGACACGCGCACGCAGCGGCCATTGTAAGTTCACAAGACAGAAAGTGCACATGAAGTGTGCCATTTGGGACAGGGCCTATGTGAGCTATGCAGAGGACTTCTACCCGGCAGTCAAAGCGGCATTACGTCATGAAAGTGCGGACTCAGAGGAAGACCATGAGGGTTTAGGGTGGCATTTGGGTCAAGGCCAAACTGGGGGAGTCTGCACTTTTGTGACATAATGCCGCTTTGACTACCGGGTAAAGTCCTCTGCGTAGCTCGCAAACTTGCGGGCTCAGCTGAAGTGCGCATCAAGTGTGCATGGCGGCCGCAAAGGGGGCTGCTCGCAAGCACCCTTCTGAAACCTAAAATGATGAATGGGACACCTTACGTTCTCGTGGACTTATCGGACACGCGCACACGGCCGCCATTGTAAGTCCACAAGACCGAAAGTGCATATGAAGTGTGCCATTTGTGATTCAGCCAATGCAACGCAATTAGGAGTGTACAACTGATGTAGGGGTCAGCGGGGCACAACCTAACGCGGGGTTAGTTGTAATACACATGGTTTAAAACTTTCCACACATGCCAGGATGAGGAAACTTAGTGTATTTGTTGCCATATCAACATTATTGTGAAAAAAAATCTTTGGAAGATATCACTGAACATTTATTTAACCATAGCAAAAGTACATTTCTTACTTAAGTTTATTTTTCATCTCTGTTTTTTGTGTTTATTTAAAATAAGACAAATCTGATTTTATTGTAATCTATATGTGTTATATATGTTATTTAAGAGTTGAGATCATTCTTTAATGCTGATCTAACCAGCAGAAGACCCGTGGTTTAAATCCTATAGGTGCGCAGGTGGGGTGTGTTGTAACACTGCGTCACAATGAGCCCCTATTAGAAATATGCTATCATATTAAAAACTTTTATGAATTCTTTTGAGAAATCATGAGAAAAATGTGAATAATGCTGAGTCAATGTTCAGAAGTTATTAATTATTATTATGTTTTCAACTATGCTGTATAACTGTTTTGAGGTGTGTTTGTAGTCAAACTCAAAAAAAAAAGAAAATTTAATGATTAAAAAATGCCATTATTTTATTTGAAAAAGTTTATAATTGTATTTTATTGAAAAAAATATTTTAGTTTGTCATGGATTTTTTTTTTATTAGATTAGATAACATTTCAAGCTGTCATTTGGTCATGTTACAATGTACTCCACCTGTGGGGCATGTTGTCACATTTCACTTCCATTCTTTCGGCGTAAATCAAGAAAAAAGTATACACTGTATTAACGAAACAAAACCACATAATTGTACTAAACATGTGAAATTAATACTCTGAACCCCAAGTGGATTTACACAAACTGAGAAAGTCAAAAAGCGTTAGGTTGTGCCCCGTTCTCCCCTACGCTCAACCGTATATGGCCCTGTCCCAAATGGCACCCTAAACCCTCACGGTCTTCCTCTGAGTCCACACTTTCACGACGTAATGCCGCTTTGACTGCCGGGTAGAAGTCCTTAGGACCGAAAGTGCACATGAAGTGTGCCATTTGGGACAGGGCCTATCTCTTGAAGCCAATACAGAAGTGACTTAAACTGCAATTCATCGAATGGCCACTAGAGACATGCTCCTGAAGGGAGCAGAATCTCATTGAGCCCCATGTTAAAATGCCCAACTTTACAGCAGAAAAAAAACATGTTTACAGCCTGGTACAAATTGTGGTTTTGGTCTATACGGCTAATTTTGCCCTTCATGACAACTGTGAGGGGGGACAATTTTTTTATATCTCATTCGTTTACATTATATAAAGCCTTAAAGAAAGTTCTGCATAATTAAGGGCATGGCCACTTTGAGTGACAGGTGAATAGCCATTTATCTGCTGTCTGTTAGTCATCGCGTCACCTCAGCTCCAGCCACGTCCCACCTCTTTGCTCATTTTCTGTTATCCGGGAGTGACACGGGGCCAGCTCGACCCTACTTTACGCTTCAAAACTGCTCTTCAGAATCCTATGGGTGACATCACGGATACTACGTCCATATTGTTTTACAGTCTATGGTTCCAGTTGTTTTTTATTATGCCCTTCACTTGCTAACTTCCCTACGTCTTGTTCACTCGGATGTGTCTCACTGCTTACGTTCAATGAGTGCCACTACTGACAGAACCTTTGCTATGGATTGAACTGGAACATCCTAAGCCCTTGATCATTTGGAATCCACTTTGGAGTTGATTTATTTATTTATTTTTTCCCTTACAAAATTTTGGGTTGTTTTAAATGTTTTAAAAAAATAATTAAAATATCACAGAAATGTTTGGGGTGGGGTAATTTAAACGCGATGTGCGGTGACGTCACAATTGTGTTGCATTGTGGTATATTGAGCTACCTGAAGTGTACATATGAAGTCAAAATCGGTCAAAATCGAGGGAGCGAGGGTCTGTCCATATAAACTTCCCTCGTCCACTTCATGAAGTGGAACGCACTTCAAAATGGCGGCAGGGATTCCCCCGAGGGGAAGTGCTTAGGGAAGGTTGCAAGTGCGTGTCTAAAAGTAGAGTGGAAGGCAGCACGTGAATGTTTAGGGTGTCATTTGGGATCCAGCCATTGTAGGATTGAATGAGTGCACTCAATAATATGGACTTCCACATGAGTTGTAAATCTGACTTCGTCACTTTTCTTAGAAGTTGAAAAAAAGAAGAAAAAAAGATGTTCTTACTTATCAGTGTGTAAACAGTCCTGCAGTTTTAGACCTGTGCTCCAGACACAAATGATTCCTAAAATAATGTGTGTTGTTGTTGCTGAGGAGATGTTGTTATGTAGCGTTCAGACTTGAATGAAGACGATGAATCAGGTGAAAAGTCCTTCAGACACACATTGGAGGAGGAACCCAAGCCATACAAACCACAAGAACACAGAGATGGGCTCTTTTGACTAAAAGACCAACCACTCAGAGCACTCTATGTAGCCTACTAAACAGGTACTAAAATACACCAGGACACCATACTAACTACATTTTTGATAATAAGGCATATTCATTTATCAAGAAAAAAGAAGTGGTTTGTATTGTTTGCAGGATCAACTCTTCTTTACTCCACACCCGTGTTTTGTTCCCTGATTCGTCGTCATCATCCTAGAACTGGAACTGGAGCAGGAGCGGATATCTTGAGCAGTCCTACTATGTCTGGAACACTATCAAGGGAACTTAAGGTGAGATTTTCTATCTGATACCTTAGATTGTTAGCAGCTATTACGTATCAGCTAAATAGCAGCTAGTTCTCCTCAAAACTGATGAAAATAAAATATAAACAACTCTGTAAGTCATACGTTGCATTTATTCCTAAAATTACCCAGACACTGGCAAAAAAATTATATGACCTTTCTAAGAAAAGAAAAAGGTATCAAGATTAGTTCTGCTTAGAAATATCTCTTGCTAGATCTGGAAATAACTAAAGTACACTCAGAAATAAAGGTACAAGCTGTCACTGGGGCGCAGGGCCGTAACCACCATAGGCATTGAGGGGGACACGTCCCCACCAATAATTGGAAATGGCCAAAATGATTTTAGTTTGTAAAGTTTTAAATATGGATATTTTTCTTACACAAGCATATCGATTAGGCCTTTATTAACCCCCCGGAGCCATGCGGATATCTTTTATGAATCAGATTCAATCAGAAGGCAGGGCTTAAAGTGTGCATTCCAACACAACACTTTTAGTTTTTACAGTGAAAGTCTGTGTGCCTGATCAGATAAAAGTAGACAAACATGTAATATTTGACAACTGTTTTACAATGGAGATGTTTAATGCCCCACAGTCACATATGCAAACTAGACGCAGGATCCCGCACCTTTGCCCCCAGGTCCTGGCTGTTGGAGACCAGTTTCCGGGCCCTTGGAAACACGGGTGGCCAGGAAGGGAGGCGACCCTTGGAGAGGCATGTGGAGAGTACTGGCTTGGGGTGAGCTGGAGTGATCACATGCTTCCAGATAGGAACTGAATGACGATCTTCCTTAGCTATATCAACAAGGAAATCAGAACCAGTCAAATCGAGGACATAGTTAATAAAGTCCGCCACAGACCTATAACTATTGCCAGGACACAGGAAAAACATCATCATCATCCAGTCCCATTCGGAAGCAGGCATTAATCATAGTACCACCCAGCTCACCAGATGGGAAAGATGCAGGAACTCCTCCACATACTCCTCCAAAGGCCTTCCATCCTGCTGAATGTTAAGAAGTAAGTCTTCAGCCCAGTCTTGAGTTTCTGCAGTGTTTGAATTAGGAGGCACTGAGACCACTGATAAATTCATCCCGCTGCAGTTTGTTAAGGTCTTACTTTCTGTCACGGTGGTTGTGGCTTTTAAAAAGCATGACCCTAAATAAGTTACAAAGGTACCGCCAAAGTGACAGCATTTGCAGGTTTTTTTCCTGCGTGAAGTTGGCCCCCCCACCCAATGCAAAATGTCTGCAAAATAGTCTCAATCGTTTGTGCTTCGTGTGTGCTGGTTTGTGCCGGTAAAATTTTCGTTTGTGCTGCTTCCGTTTTTAAAATATTAGACTTTTAATTTTAGGTGATGACGTCACCCCACGTGCTCCAAATTCATCCAAAATAGTCTCAATCGTTTGTGCTCCGTTTGTGCAGGTTTGTGCCGGTCAAATTTTTGTTTGTACTGCATCCGTTTTTAAGATATTAATTTAATAGAATATTTATTGGTCATTCTGAGGTCACTCAGCCCCCCACATGCTCCAAATTCAGCCCAAACAGTCTCAATCATTTGTGCTTCGTTTGTGCTGGTTAGCCATATCAATTTTTGTTTGTGCTGCTTCCGTTTTTTTAAATATTAAAAGAACATTTATAGGTCATGAGGTCACTCAGCCCCCCACATGCTCCAAATTCACCACAAATGGTTTCAATTGTTTGTGCTGGGTTGTGCCGGTAAAATTTTTGCTTGTGCTGCTTCCGTTTTTAAACTATTAGACATTGAATTATTGGCGACAACATCATATCTTTCTTAGTAAATTATTAGAAGAATCAAAAATCAGATATAGGCCTAGGCTACATATAGTATTTCAAGTCTTTAAGAAAACTGTTAAAGAAAGGCTTACTCTTCCTAACTTTACAATTGACCTATCGGTAAACCCCGCCCCTCTTAGTTACTGTTGCTAACTAAAACAAAACAACTCCGATAAACTGCGTGCAAGCTCTCCCTTTCACTACCCGTAGACTATAATACCCATCAAAATAGGAGTCCTCCTTAGTAAGACAGATAATGTACACTTTAAACATATCTAAAATTAAATTAATTTACATTTAACCAGTTTTATATGGAGAGGCACTGAAATGTAGACCTTCGTGTTTTTGACCTACAGTGTTACATGACGTGAGAACAGTGTGTTATTTCGGTTTGTATGTTAGCAGGGACTTTAATCGTAACTTAATGATAGTATGACAAACAGAAAATCCTCTCAGGATCCCTGGAATGAGTGTTACAGTACCTCAGGCACGACATTTTAGCATTTTTGTAGCATAAACACCATCAAACCGATGAGAGCTTTGGATTTTCCAATGTTTCTCTATGGCGCTGAAACCTATAGATGTCTGAGTTCCGGTCCCAGCGCAACTGATACTCAACTGCCATTGGCTCATCTGCGTTTGAGAGGCGGGGCTTACCGATAGGTCAATATTGTGTACATAAGATATTTAGCCAAAAACAAAATAAGATTGATTAAATAAAATTTAAAAAAAGCATCTGACTCTTCTCTCTCAAAATATGTAAAACCAAAAATAACAGTTTCATATGGAATCATCACCGAAAATACTCCCGGTACACAAATCAAACTGGTTGAAAGGTAGGCTATATAAATATTGTATGTTGTTTCCTGAATGATAATTGATCATAATTACATCATTAATTGTTGATAATTCTTTATTTGTTTTTTAGTTTTGATTTTGTAATGAAAAAATGAAATATTGCATGTTTTTTTGGACCCGGTGTACCTTCTGATAATTTCTAAAAAAAATTGTTCAGGGGTAAAAACGAGCCCTGAAACGCCCTTCAACTCATCCTGTCTTGCCGGTCCCATCACGCAGAATAAGAGTTTTCAAATTACTTACAATAATGTTTCTTCATACTGGCTTTTGAATATAGGCTATTTCTTGCCAATATAAAGAGCATACCTGTCCGCGGAGGCGTCGGCGCATTCCCTTCCATTGTTTCCTGATAACAGCAGAAATAACTTAAAATATTTAATAGTTAATCATTTTGGTCAAGCCTACAGATAGGCTAAGATATATTTTTAAAAAGTAAAACGCTTTGTAAAATAAAGAGAACAAATGATGTGCGCTTTCTGCCGAAACTCAGCGAAAACCTGCCTCACAGACATGGAAAACATGTTTAGAAAGATTGAAATATGTAGATAATTTTCTGATTATGTAGGCAAATACATATGAAACCAGAGGTAGCCTCATTCGTTCCTGTCTGAGCTCTTTATCATTAATCGTCCATGTGAATATCAAACGTCTCTATATACATACATACATATTTATATATATATATATATATATAATGTTATTTTTATGGGATATTCTGATCAATTCTGCGTATAATAGTGAGATGTTGCATATCGGATGTTTTACTTAAAAGGTATTTTGAGAATAAAATAAATAAAAATGAATAAATTTTCCTCAATGTTTTAGATCATATAAAGCTAAAAGGAACTTTTCAGGGCCGCCCACATTCGAAACAAATACCATAGGTCTAAAGCATAAAAATGTTTTAGGCTACCCATGAACCAAAGAAACGAAAACACCTCTTAAGTCTCGTTTTTACGTTTCTTATACAAAACTAAAAAACAAATGTCAAACCGTTTTGTCTTGTTTTTTTTGTTGTTGTTTTTTAAAGTAGAAAATCATATTAGGTCTAAAAGAAAATGTCTTTATTTCTATTTATTTATTTTTTTCGTTTTGTTAGACAGAGAAATAAGTAGCTATTTTTTTTTTTTTTTTCAAGATTTAATTAAGTGAAGGAATGACACGGATTGAGATGCTGCACAACTTTCCATTTCTGACACGCGCTTGTCACCAAAAAGGAGGAAAATAACCAGAGTTTGTTCAAACAGAGAGTATGTTATTTGAAATAGCATATAACCTACTGCTATTACTATTTCAGCTAAATGTTTAGGCTATAGCCTATATGAGTATGCTGTATATGCAATTCTGCTGGTGATGCCATCGCCTATAATGTAGCTAGGCTATAATATTTTAATATATTTAAAAAAAAGGAAGCAGCACAAACAAATATTTTACCAGCACAAGCCAGCACAAACGATTGAGACTATTAGGGGGGAATTTGGAGCCTGTGGGGGGCTGAGTGACCTCAGAATAACCTATAAATGTTATTTTAATATCTTAAAAACGGATGCAGCACAAATTAAAATTTTGCCTGCACAAACGGAGCACAAACGATTGAGACTATTTTGGATGAATTTGGAGCATGTGGGGGGGGCGTCATCGCCTATAATTCAAATTCTAATATTTAAAAAACGAAACCAGCACAAACAAAAATTTTACCTGCACAAACCACAAACGGAGCACAAACGATTGAGATATTTTGCCAACGTTTTGCGTTGGGTGGGGGGCCAACTTCTGAGAGTGAAGCACATCTTAAGTGCAAGAGCACTGCATGAGTATAGATCATCATGCACACAAATATATTTTTAATTTTTCACAGTAATATCACTTTTTTGTCAAACATCAGTGCTGTGCTCAGTATTCTGTAAGGCAGAAGTCAACAGTTTCATGTGAGCCGGAATGGAAAAAGTCCTTCAACCGCACTCACAGATTCACACCTCAAACAGAGACGATCAGAAAACTGACATCAAACCAACCTGGTCTCATAGGAAAGACGTACCTCTGCACACTTTTTTGCAGCGCCACAAATATGTACCACCAGGTACGTTTTGCTACAGTTCTGAAACAAAAACGTCCACTGGGGTCGCTAAAGAGAAGGACATATGATATTTCGATCGACAGTCAGAGGTATGTACACTACAGCATATCCAATTATCCTAAAACTGTGTTATTTTAGTGATAAATGTTAAGTGATACGTGTTGTTTTACTGAAACATGTTTAATCTAATGGTAAATGTAACGTTAGAATCATGTGAGTGCTCACGACACCAGTAGGACAGATGATATTGCCTGGGTGATTTAGCTAGCTTCCTTTACCGTTACGTACTCTGCAGTACATAAAGTTACAGCCGCAGCATACATCGACAGAACCCTGGCAAATTAGGTAACGTTACGTTTGCAGCCAGGTGGCTTAGTGAACTAAGTTCTTTTTTTAGTGATAAATGTTTGCTGTAATGGTAAATGTGACGTTAGAGTCCTGTGTGAGCACTCTTGATGAAAGCAATGCCCTTCAATTATGTTTCCTGTAGTACGTTTTGTAGCGACGTTAGTGAGCTAACTCTGAACATATATTTGCACATACACACATTCAGCAAATCACCAGTTATGAGGGCATCCACACGTGCAAACAAATGCGAGATATATTGCATTACTTTCGATGTTTGCATTACTTTCGATGTTTCGATTATTAGATGAGGTTAAAATGCGTTTATACCTTAAGAACTACAAATCCCATGAAACTGTCGACCAATTAAGTAGTAGGCCCTATGCGTTGCCATAAAACGCCGTGTACAAACGTAGTTTTGATGCGCACCTTCAATTTGTGTGTGTGTTTTCTCACAGTAAGAAACTACGTTTACATCACCAAACAATTTTAAATGTGCTTACAGGTCCCAAACCCGGTTGATATATCAAAGTGGAAGATTTTTTGTATATCAAGGAACAGCAGGTTAGTCTTTCCATGTAGCACCAACTTGTGCCATAGCTATGATTGCATATAAGTGAATATTACTGCATATATGTATGTATGTATTCTACATGCATTTTAATGTTGCTGTTGAAACCTGCCCATAGTATGGCTTGTCTAGCTCAAGTAGGCTGCAGCCTGCGGTGGACATCCAACTCCGCCCACATCCAAGTGTGACACCAGAAACCACGCCCGTGCCCAATACGTCACCTCGTGACTCCCCATTAGATGTATATACATATTCATTTTTCTTTTTTCTCTCACCCAAACCACTTAACCAAAAATCCAGCCCTGCTGCTAATTTCATTGGTTACAGTGACGGATAGGTTTTGAGATCAGTGTTTGGTGTAGGCAATCTGTACTGTGATTGACATGACCAATAAAATCTTTAAAGGATGAGTTCGCTTCAAAATGAAATTTCCTGATATTTTAATCACCCCCATCTCATCCGAGATGTTCATGTCTTTCTTTCTTCAGTTGAAAATAAAAAATGTTTATTTATTTTTTTGGAAAACATTGTAGGATTTTTTTCCACATAATAGACAACCCAAATATTGAAAGTCCAAATCAATGCAGTTTCAAAAGAAGGGCTTTAGAGGTTCTGCATGATCCCAGCCGAGGAATAGGGTCTTATCTAGCGAAATGATCAGCCATTTAAATTTAAAAAAAAATATATATATATACTTTTTGACCTAAATTGCTCATCTTGTGCTGCTCTGCGGCTCGCCACGGATTGCGTAATCACGGCTGAAAGGTCACGCTAGACGTAGGCGGAAACACTGCCCCAAGTAAACGTGCGAGGACTAATACAAACGCCATTTACCAAAAAACACTCCATCTTCAACTTCAAAATCATCTGACATTGTATTTTTACCTTTTTTGGCTAAAGGACTTTTGTATTAGTCTTCGTATGTGCACTTTGTAAACACGGGGGCAGTACTTCTGTCTACGTCAAGTGTGACCTTTCCGACGTGATTACGCAATCACTGGCGCGCCACAGAGCAGCGCAAGACGAGCAATTTAGGTTAAAAACTATATACATATTTATGAAAATGTATATTCATTTTCTTTGAAAATGACCGATCCTTTGTTTTTTTGTTTGTTTTTTTTTACCTTAAATGAACACAATAAAGTGACAGATTTAAACATACAGAAGAAAAACACACCACATGTCTGTAGAACCTACAATTGCATATATTGTTTTATTTCCTCCAGTGTTGATACACACTGTCCACTGCCATTGTGCTGCAGTTTTGCGTACCTGTTCTATTTACCTTTTTTGTATAGAAGTCTAGAATTATCTTTTTTCCCTGTTAGGGATAGTCGGTATGTCAACCTATAGCAAAGTGAATATGAAACCGGAATAAAACTAATGCATACAACACAAGTTCACAATGTATGTCATCAACTGACACCTTAAAACGTGCCTAACTCAATTAGACAACAAAGTATCCCCCCAAAAATGTGGTCTTCTGGCCCTATGATGGAGCAAAGTTAGCTATTGTATTTAAAGTATAATTGTAAAATATCATTATTAATAATTACATCCGCCTGTACTATTGACAGCATGGCAACTGCCCCACATCGGACCATAAACACACCAGCAGGTGTTGGCAACTTCCAAATGCATCATCTTAGCACTGCCTGGGTTGCAAAAGTAACTTCAAGGATGTCTCCCACCTTGATCATGGACATTAAACCCTCCAGGAAGTTGTATGAAAACCACATATCTTCATTTGTTTTTATGTGTATTTTATGGCCCTCAGGTGTTAAAATATGTCTGATCAGCCTGAAAAAAATATGGAGGAGGAATTGCACCTTGATCTTGAGGAAATAATGGCTGATTTGGAGGAGATGCAGGTATTTTGTATAAAATGTACCATGCATTGTGCATCAAGCAGTATTTCACCAACGTATGTATGTATGTATGTATGTATGTATGTATGTATGTATGTATGTATCTGAATCATGTTACTGTTCTACCTTTTATATTATATTCGGAAGTCATTGTTCTACCTCTTATGTTTGAGTAATACAGAGTGAGGAAGCAGTCAAAACACGAAAAAGAAAGAAGTTGAATCTAAATCTGCAGTGGAAAAGGAGAGACCAAGAAGGATTCTTGGTGTATGAGAAGCGCAAACCAAGGACAGGTATGTTTTGATGTTTTAGATCCTTTGACTTTGAAGTTTTGTGTAAATCAAATATTTTTTTTGTTTTACTCTAGACCAATCTGGAAGACCAGTGGCCTCAACCATTGCCTCTTCAAGTAACCCTCAAGAAGTTGATCTTGGTAAGATATGATATTGATTCCATGTACCATCATGTTTTAACATTTATGCATTTGGCAGATGCTTTTATTTAACCATATACTGTATTTATTTGACATATTTTAGACATGTATACCCTAAAGCATGTTCTGTTCTTTGCATGCATGATACTGCATTTAAAATTGTATAATACTAGGAACTGCAAGCACATCTGAAGCCTCTACTACCGAACAACATTTTGGAGATGTCGATGCACAACAGATTATTGGTAAGTTTACCTTAAATGTTTAGACCTATCAGAACTGTATCACTGTCTTCATAAAGTCCATCTGAATGGATAAGAGTGCCAACATTTTTTGTGAAATGTACGAATTTGCGGGAGATTACTTGTCTTTTTAAACAACATAAACTGAGTTTGTGCTCTTGGTTTATAAGCTTGTAAGGAATTTTAATGTAATTTTTATTTTTTTTATTGCAAGATTTACAGCTACAGCTACTCCAAAATGCAATGGACTCTGATGAACCCAGATCAGCAGCATCTCATGATTGGGCATTGAGGCAAACCTTGTCTGCAGAACGCTGGCAGGAAGCAAGGCCAAAACTTCTTGACAGTTTGCTTGCTTCAGACTGCCTGCGTCATGGTCCTTGTGATCATTGCAACTTGAAAGAAGCTGTCATCAGATGCAAAGACTGTTTGCCAAAACCCCGTTACTGTGGGCAGTGTGATGTTTCTATACATCAACATCTGGTTTTTCACAACAGAGAGACACTTATAGATGGGTTCTATAAACCTGTCCCACCATCAACTGCTGTTCAAGACATCAGTGGCCAAAATGTCATATATGAACAAGGTAAGAAGTACTTCAGAGCTTAAAAACAACTTATTTCCTTTTTTAACATAATAAATGTAATTTTTCCTTTCATCTAGTGTGTTTGCTGCCCATTACACAACCTGACAAAATTTGTGATTGTGACCCTCAAAACCTGTCTGTGGTCCCTGGGCGATCAGTTGTACTCATCTGTATAAATGGTATGACTTACAATGTTTTAATTGTATTTGTCTATTGGCTTAACCTGCTGAGAGATGACTGAAGAGTATCAATGTGTTTTTACTATTTATTTTTTATTTTATTTTTTTATCTTTGTAGGTCGCTATGACATCTTCCTGCCAGTTATGAATTGCAGAACATGTCTTGCATCATGGACACCTGAGGTGGTGGACCTGCTGTTTAGTGGTTACTGGCCAGGTACTGTTGGGTTTCAAACCATATACCAGGTAGACCTTTTCACATCTTTTGAGGACCTGAAGATCACTGCACCTGGGCTTTCAAGAGAAGCATTTGTGAAAATGTTACAACAGCGCTCACAACAATTTGGAAGGGTAAGACTTAGAAAGTCATTTTGTTTTCTGCAGTCTAAAGTCAAAAAAGTAAAGTCTAGTTGGCATGTCACTGTATTCAAATTTTCATAATTCCAGAGTGGTAACATTTGTGGCAACGTCTTCCAAAAAGCTTTCCTTGAATGGACATATTGTCGTCATAAAAGAGAGAAACTCTGCGGCATTGACCACTTCTCTTGCCCAGCTTGCACCCCAGATACAGTTGCTGTGTCTGCAGACGGAAACAGAAAACTATATAGATTCAGCAAAACAAAGGGGTATATTATTATTGATAACTTTACACTGTCAACATTTCTTGTGAAATATTTTTTTACATTTAAGTGTTTTATTTTTATTTTCTTTGTGTAGGGCAGAGGAACAACCATTTTTTGATGGAGTTTTTCTTGCCAATGACAAAGATGTAGCAACATTTGTTGATTGTGTTCGTGAGAAGACCAATCCAGTAAGATATTTGTTCAAATACTTGGAATTGTACACTCTGAATCAGAATTTAGTTTCTATTTATTTGATATGACAATGTGTTAAAGGTACATGGAAAAGGCATCTGTGGAACATCAACATGGGCTGCAGCCAGGGAGACGTCTAAGAAGACCAACACCAAATGTGATGAAGAAGGCCTAGAGGTGGCAGTTTGCAGACACTGCATATTGCTTAGAGGTCTGAACATGTTTAGGGGAGAGATATTTGCATACCCTCTGTTTTTGCAAAACGAACTGGCCACAAAAACAAACTGCAAGTTCTTCTGCACTGACATCATGTGTCGATATTGGCCCTATCTGCAAAAGGTGGCTCAAGCATTCCCAGAAATGCAAAATTTGACTCAGATGAAGCCATTTCTCTCAGTCATGCATGCAAAGGGGCACTCTACAAAATGTGAGGTAAGTGATATTTTTAAAGAACTTACCTTATTGTTTGAGAAAATACAAAGTTCAGGGATGTCAAAATGTTAGTTTGGGCATCTGATGTGTATGCTGTAGGTGCAGTGGGGTGGCAAAAACCAAACCGGGGCAGGTACAACCATTGGTGAAGAAGTAGAACAAGTAAACAGCTTTTTGTCCCGTGTCGCTCTCACAACAAAATACATGAGTAAGGCTGGTAAGTGGTCCTTTGTTAAAGTTCTCATGTATTGTGCTTTGGTAGCATTATTTTTTTTCCCCTTCATTCATTATACTTGATGACTAACCACTAGATGAAAAGCACATTTAACTCTTTCATCATTACAGCACGAGTAGATATGATCACATTGCATGCCAGAGGATGGAATGTGCGAAAAAAAAGAAACCTGCACAAGTACTTGTCTACACGGTACTTGAAAGTAAGTAAAAAATAAAGATTTCATCAATGAAGGTTAAATTTAAACTGACTGAAGTCCACTGATTGTATATACTTAGTATCTAATACTTTCAGTATTGCCGAAGGTTTGTGAAACTTTCCATTAATTATACTTTTGAGACTATCCGAAAGACGAAGGAAGTCAAAGACGACATTGAGGCTATAAAGAAGAGCACGCAAAGGTCTGAAGAGGAACTGCAACAGTGGGTCACTGATGTGAGACAGTGGGCAGTTGACAGTAAGCATGTACTTGTTGCTGTCTCCTATCAATAGAAAATTATCATAAATTAAAAAATTATTGAATAAGTTATTTTTCCTTGCTGGTTTGTGTTTTAACACCTGACCCCTTAAGTGACATTAAGGGGCCACACCAAACAGTATTACAAGATTAGCATGATTGGAATCTCTGTGTTTTTAATAAGTAAACTCAGGTTATGTAGTGATCTCCTTCAAAACTTTATTATACTTATTCACTCAAACTTATTCACTCATTCACAAAATTAGCAAACTGAGCAAATGTTTTCAGATTCTTTGGCAGAACATTTGTGGATGTCCTTTTTTGTTTTTACATGTATTCCTACTACATTCTTATTGAATCCTCCTTTTCCCATATTGTCAACCCCCTTAGCCTGAAATATTTATGTATAAGGAGTTTTATAGAAATGGTATAATTGTTCTATATTTGATGGCACAGAAGAAGATACATGATACTGATCATACCTTCACAAATTTTTACAGCTCCAGATGACCTCAGAACAGATGATCCAGTGGCGTTGCAACATCTGATTGAAGGCTTATTCTTGGGCATCCAGCAGAAAAAGAGGGATCTGTATCGAGTAACTGGTAAGTAGCCTCCAAGCCTTCATGTACTTGTGGAATTCATTTAAAAATGTGAGATCTATGGCTATAACGAAGTAATTTAAATTATCACATTTTAACACTTAACAAAGTCTTCAGTCAACACTGTGCACTTAAACCACTGCATAACCTTCGTACATTGAGTGAACAGTCCTGCTTTCCTATATGTCCAATGTTACCATCACACAACTCCCTGCATTACTTGAACATTGGCCACATTCCAGGTTATTTATTATGGTTTAATGACCAGAGATGTAGTATTGTACTTAAAGGGATAGTTCACCCAAAAATGAAAATTCTGCCATAATTTACTCTCCCTCAAGTTGTTCCAAACCTGTATGAGTTTCTTTGTTCTGCTGAACACAAAAGAAGATATTTTGATGAATTTGTAACCAAGGAGATGGAGCAACCATTGACTACCATAGTAGGGACAAAACTATGGTAGTCAATGGTTGCTCTATCTGCTTTGTAACAAACATTCATCAAAATATCTTCTTTTGTGTTCAGCAGAACAAAGAAACTCATACAGGTTTAGAACAACTTGAGGGTGAGTAAATGATGATGTTTTGGGTGAACTATCCCTTTAAAATATTCTACAATTGCATTTTTAATTACTGATGTGATGTGACTTTATACCATAATTTGTATGGTGCCTTTTGGATGTCCATTAGAACAATGACTAACTCTATGCATATCCCCCTTTTACCTCTTTTTACTGTGTTTTTATTTTTTGCAGACCGTAACAAACAGCGACACAAGATCCGAAGACGGATTCGAGAGGATAAGAAAAAGCTGTTTAATGCCATATCCCAATACAACGATCTTCCAACCACCACAGAATCTGTAGATTCAATTGAAGACCTTCTGGCAACAGAAAGCCCTATCTGGCCTTGGGATTCTGGTATGTAAAGTTTGACATTAATAATTTTAGTGAATCCTCATTAAACACTTACTTCATTAAACTCTGACTTCAGAAGGAAAGAGACCTATGTGCTTTTCATTTTGTTTCAGACCAAAGAAATGTGCAGACAATATTCAATTTTTTTTACTTTCTTTTTTTTTGCCCACTCAAAATACACTTCAGAGGAAGTGACTTAAGGTCTGACTCCTCAGATTAACTTGTCATGGCGGTTCGGCCGTTTCTTTTCCCACACAGTAGATTCAACACCAATTACTTGTTGCTTATGTTGTAAGAACAGAGAATTTTACCACTAACGTCAGATTTTACTCAAAAAGGCATTAAAGGGTTAGTTCACCCAAAAATTTAAATGATCCCATGATTTACTCATGTCATTACTCAAGTCATCCTCGTTGTATATGACATTCTTCTTTCAGACGAATGCAATCGGAGTTATAAATGTCCTGGCTCTTCCAAGCTTTATATTGGCAGTGAATGGGTAGATCTGTTTTGAAGTCCATAGAAGTGCATCCATCCATTATAAAAGTGATCCACATGGCTGCGGGAGTTAATAAAGGCCTTCTGAAGTGAATTGATGCATTTGTGTAAGAATTATCCCTTTACGAGGTAGTATTTTAATATGGTGGTTAATTCAATTGGTCATTTGTCTTCGTAGAACCTGACGCTTCCTTAGGCGCTAAGAAGGCGGTTTTCGAAAAGGTGATGCAGCTGGAGAGACTACTTGAGGAGGAGGTTATACTTGTAGGAGAAATGAAACAGCATTGGACCATTCTTACAAGAACCTACAGGGCCTTGAAGGACCAGGCTAGTGTACTATCAGATGACCTGGCCACACAGAGTGAGTACTCATTTCTTAAAGGGTTAATTCACCCAAAAATGAAAGTAATGTAATTTGTTCCTCACCCTTGTTAGGGGTTAACAGTTTATGACCCAAGACCAGTAGTGCAAAATGAAGACCAAGAGTCCAGAGTGCAATTAATTAAAGAAAAATTTACTGAAGAATAGTTAGCAGTTTCATCAGCAGAAGCCAGCTTCAAGTCTCTCAAGGAGTTTGTAGGCCGCGCTCCCTCTCTACCAGTCCTGTTCTACCGTACATACAATAGCACAAGCAATATTCATCTTGATTCTTTTGTGTTTCAGTAAAAGGAAATATAAAATTAATAAAATAAAATAAAAATGAAAGACAAATCCATATTTCATCTCTGGAAGCTGGGCTAAATGAGCAAACACTGTTACGCACTCCTGGCATATTAGGAGTGTGTGATACCTCCAAAATCCAAACACACGACAACATGTAGCTATCAAGTGTTTAATGACACATCACACATCCCTAGGCCAGACCCTCAGTCACCACTCAGAGACCAAATACAAACTTTAGAAAACATAAAGGAAGAACAAACAATCAGTGGTTCTTTTGATGAAGTAAAATCATAACTGGAAAGAATCATTAAAAATCATTATAATAATATAGGGGGATAAATATGAATTAAGGTATTGATTATGAATTATATATAGGTATATTGGTCATCACTATATAAGTCGTTATTTAGGGTTTTTTTGACGCACCACAAATATTATCGTCGCTTTATAATATTGAACCACTGTACTCACATTAAATGATTTAAATATGTTTTTAGTACATTAATGGATCTTGAGAGAGGAAATTTAATTGCTGGCTATGCAGGCCTCACTGAGCCTTCAGATCTCAACACAAATATCTTAATTTGTGTTCCGAAGATGTACAAAGGTCTTAGGGTGTGGAACGGCATGAGGGTGGGGAATATATTACATGAATTTTGGGGTGAATTAACCCTTTAATGCTGTTTGTTTACTTCATGTAGTTATATTAAACTGTTTTAGATATGCTAATTCATAGAAAGTGCCATATTTGGTGTATTGGTGCGCGCTAAATACTTTATTGTATATCACAATTTGATATTTAGGCTACCCTTCAGGACTTTCTGGTGAAGCTTACGGTGGCCTGCACAGTGCTGTCCTCCAAAAACTTGAGGCACTCAAGAAAGACATGGTAGCTGTGAAAGGAACCTACTCCCAAATTTGTGGAAATGGTGTACCTGTTGATGAAGAAGAAGAAGAGGAAGAAGAGGAAGAAGATCCATATGAACTTGTCTCCACAGATGCCTCTACAGATGATGAACTATAGCATCAGTTGGCATCTGTCTTAATAACTTGTTACATTTGTCCACTTGCCCTAATCATTATGTCACAGTTTGGTCATAGTTTGTATTTTTATAAGTGATGTAGATGTAATTGAACCTGTTAATTATAGGCTTAAGTGAAATGGACTGATTGTGGTTCATTATTTAATTTACCTGTTGTGGCACAGATAACCCAATTTTAGCTTTTTAAAAAAAAAAACATGGCTCCAAACAGATCATGGCATTCACCGTATTTACAGCGACATCGAGGACGGCGAGGAAGAAAAATGAAGACATCTCATGGATGACATCATACAAACATGCACACTGAAAGATGAGTGGAGAATGACCCCCATTTTATTGTCATTCTTGCACCACTTTCCTCTATTTTGCCTCTACACAATTATCATTTTAATACATCTTTTCCAAAATGCTTTCCAAATTTGGTGAAGTGGTTGCAGATAGCCTACTATGATGGAGAACATGCAGCAGTTTTTAAGTTGTCAAGTCAACTTTATTTATATAGCTCTTTTTACAATGCAGATTGTTTCAAAGCAGCTTCACAGTGTTAAACAGGAAAATAATGATGTCATCAGCTCATTTCAATTATCATACAGTGACAATGTGGGCATTAGATCAGTAATTTAGTTTATATGGTTTAGTTTACTAATTAGATTTATTTGGATATTTAGTTGAAAAATGCATTGTCCCCAACTGAGCAAGCCAAAGGCAACAGTTGTCAAAGTTATCAAAACGGATATATCATAAACAATAAAAAAAAATGTGATGGTTGTCAGGGTAAATTGAAACAGTTGTCATTTTTAAGCACATTGTCAGCATGAAAAAAAATACTATAGTAATTTACAGTAGCCTAATACAATTTTTTTTCTATAGTTGTGGTAATATGACAACTATAGTAAACAAATGACCTAATACTGTACTAAGTTTTCTACAAATAGAATATACAGTTTACTTTATTAATAATACAGTTTATCAGTTCGTAGTTAACAGTATGCTGTAGCTTTCATCAACGAAGTGTTGTACAATACAGTATATACTACAATTTACTATAGTAATACTTTTTTACAAACCGCGCCATATTCACCCAAATAGCATTATTTTATAAAGCACATTAATCTCTAGGCTACACGAAATGCACTGCTAACTGCTAATGCATTTCTAGCACACTGGGGCATGTTAGTAAAGTAATGGGTCAAACAAACGGTTTGAAACTCTCAACGCATACTGCAATAACCTTAATAAATTAATTTATTACTTTTTTTAATGAATGCTTTTTGAAGTAATGCTTTTTAAATGATTTTTGATGTTTTTATTAGGCTGCTCTAAAATATCTTAAATAATCCAACATCTTTACTTTTTCTTAACATAGATCGTCTAAATACAGTGTAAGTACTACTTCGGCTGTACAATATGTTTGGTATATTCCGTAGATATATCTTTTTACAACCCTAATCACAGCAACACTTTGCTAACCGGAAAAACTACAAATATGGTGCTAATTTGATACAAGCGCCATGGCGCTGCTAGAGGGAATTGTAGTTTTAAATAAATATTACTTATTACTTAGAATCAGAGTTTATAAATACTGAATTAAGAGTATACTGTGGTATTTAAGTGATTGTCAATTTCATTTGTGTGCTAATATTTTAAATATCGGACTGTTAAATAGGTGTAAATCAATTTTTACCATAATTGACTGCACCCCCATTTAATGACTCTATCCATATGAGTATAGTCACATAGCTTAAGTCAAGAACTCTCTATAAAAGTTGGTCCCATGTCTGTAGCCCCTTCTTTTCCTGAACAACAAGGCTTTCAACATGCACTGAGGTCAAGGTTCAGAAGCCAATATTTCAAAGCAGGAGTCATTTACAATCTTCATACTGACATACGTTACTCTCCAGGCCAAGACCTTTCCAACGATGTATTTGGTTTAGTCCAACATCAGGCTTTAATTTCAACATTAAATGGACACAGCCTTGTCCCAGGCATAGTTTCAGTGAGGTCTTTGGATGCCCAACTTCACCCTTCACAGGCAATGCCATCAACAATGTTTGTTACAGTAGTGCAGATATGTATGTTCCACATCCAAGTAAAATATGGACTATTTAAGGGTTTTTGCTTATGTCATGAACTTGAGAGCAGCTGCATTAGTCTAAAGAGTCAGCCAATGATGTGTCCACTTGGTACTTTCAAAGGAAGTTCACACCATCATATAAAGTTCACACAACAGGCAATACCATCACAATTGTGTTTATTATAATAGTGCACACATGTATGTACCACATCCAAGTGAAATATGGACTATTTAAGTGTTTTTGCTTATGTCATGAACTTGTGAGCAACTGCATTAGTCTAAAGAGTCAGCCAATGATGTGTCGACTTGTTACTTTCATAGGAAGTTCACACCATCATATAAAGTTCACACAACAGGCAATGCCATCCCAATTGTGTTTATTATAGCACATATGTACCACACCCAAGTAAGATATGGAATATTTAAGTGTTTTTGCCTGAGTCATGAACTGTTGTGAGGTTTTATATTCGTTCACAATAGTGACCGCTGGGAAACAGCATAGTCAGAATTCATACTTCTTCAATTGAAAACACAGATTTTGTTTATTTTTGCAGATGTGTTGGACCTTCTAGATGTGCATGCTGTGTGCAGCATCTCTGTCGTTCATGCACTTGAGGGGGAAGCATTAGGGGGTGACTGTGTTGGTGATGACTCAGATGGGAAGTGCCTGAAGCCCATTTGCCAGGTGAACTGTTGGGTGGCGATGCAGAGGTGAACTGTCTGGAGGATGGGGTGGGTGGATGTTCATGAGAGCCTTTGGTGCTCTCATGTGAACTCTCACACTAGTCACATGACATTGATACATTTTAATCAAGAATCTATTTTTTCATTTAAAAGTTGCATTTCTTGCCCAAAGCCAACAACACTTTTAGAGCTTTCAGAAATTAGAAAAAAGATGCATCACAATTGTGACCGGTGGGATTAAATGGGTTAAGAGTCAGCCAATTATTTGTCCAATTTGTACTTTCATATAAAGTTCACACAACAGGCAATGCCATCAAAATTGTGTTTATTACTGTAGTGCACATATGTATGTACCACACCCATGTAAAATATGGAGTATTTAAGTATTTTTGTGAGCATCTGCATAAAGAGTCTGACAATTATGTGTCCAATTGGTACTTTCATAGGAAGTTCACACAAGCAATGCCATCAAAAATGTGTTTATTAGACGTGCATAGATGAATGCATTAAGACAAAGGAAGAGATTTCTCCACAGTTTTATATGATGTCAGTGAAAGTGGATTTGATTTGTCTACATTAATGTACATTTGGATGATGCAATATGGAAAGAATACCAGAAAAAAACATCTACAGTTCAAATTACATTTGATGGTGTTTATCAACAAGTTAGATTAGATTAGATTAGATTAAACTTTATTGTCATTACACAAGTACAAGTACAAGGCAACGAAATGCAGTTTAGGTCTAACCAGAAGTGCAAAAGTATGCTGAAACAACAAACAGTATTTGGATATTGCATACATACACATAATAAGGAAATACTAAAGTAAAGTACATCAGAATCATGCATGTTAAATACCCTGCCAATGTACTTCATCAGATTTTTTACAAGCAAAAATATACATTAATTATTTAAAGCAGCACTAAGGATTTTTGGTTTGCAACTAGCAAGCTCATTACCAAACCAAAAACTACACAAACAGTTAAGTTGGCACCGATTGAAACTGTCTCAGCATAATATAAGTCAGTAGACTAATAGGTTAATGAACAAGTAAAAAGAAAATAATGCATAACATGCTAAATGCCTTCAGAAATTAACGTCATTAATTTGCTATTTGGTGATGCCAGTCTGGAGAAACAGCAGCTTTTCTGTTATTGTTGTCAGAAAAAAAAAAGAGACAACCAAGTTCATAAGAATAGTCCAATTTTAACTTTTGCAAATTTCTTCTTTCATTTTTGAGTTTTGAATTTAAGAATGAAGGCAGGTAAATATACCTGAATAAAAGCTTATATAGAATTGCCATTCTGTGAAAATGCTGGAAATGGAAAAGCAATAAAAAAGCTCAAGAAAGAACTCAAGAAAGAACATAATCTGAACATTCTAACAAAGGGCCAGGAGTTACATTGTCAATACTTTGCTGTAGATATGTTGGACTTGATTATCTCTAAGATATGGGGGAAAACACTTATTGACTTTGGTTTGAAATGTAAAAATCAAAGTGCACCATTTTCCAACAGTTGGGTTTGAAATGACAAGTCCCCTTATAGAGTAAATCACTTAATAAAAAGGGCTGTTTAATATATAAGGTAAGTTGCAAGTACTCAAAGCGGCTATACTGCTGTTTGCATTTACATCCCGTTTGTGGTGACTTCTGGGTGAGCGACACCTGAGAAGACTGTTGAGCCCACATGTAGCATCCTCTGTCAAGTCACTCAAACCTATAGAGGAATTGTAAAAAAACATCACAGCCGGCAAGTCCCAAAAACATGACAATTCTAAATATCTACACATATTATACGATGCTGCCTTTGCAACAGCAAAACCTTTTAGTCATTATCTTTACTCATCAAAAGAAAATCCAACTTCATGTAAACTATTCCAAGATATCATACAAGTGACTACAAATCTGGGAGGAGAGCTTGTGAAACGTGATTGTCAACCATTTCATTTGTTATTACAACAGCAGAATAACATGGTGCTGATATCATTACTTTAAAAGTCACACAGTAAGTATTCAATAGTCATTTTCTCCTGACAAAAAAGTGATTAACACAACTTCGTAATTAACACAAAACTTCATGTAAGATAATTTTCTTACCATTTGCCCATTCTCTCATTTTCAGTTGAAGGAGAGCTTTCAGGGTTTTCAGGTCTCAAAGTGGATCTGTATAGCTTTAGAAGTCTAAAATGACAAGCAAAATAATTTTTAGAGTATGAACCACTATTTGATATGTCATCTGATCACTTTATATTCATAATACAGGTTATAATGTTAAATCTTGTTCAGTTTGTATAAAACAAGTAAAATGTGTTTCTTGGAACTTGAAACAGGTCTCTTTCTATTTCTATTTAATTAAATGCCATTATTAAATCAGTTGGATGCATCATTGTAATGGCCTCCATACAGTAAAAGCAAATGTCTCCAACTACATCACTTTTAAATTCATATAAAGCCTAATCAAATTTCAAACTGCCACAAAATATAATTGGTTCCTTCCTGGACCATGTCTCACCCATCCACCAAGTTAGAAGTAATCATGATTGCAAACAAGATACATACACTGACAAACACAGGTAAAAAATAACCTCTTTGACAAACGTAGATATAAGTTATTCAGTGTAATGACAATTAAAGATCATTTTCAGTATTGCAAGTCATTAGATCATGTATTGCACTACACCAACCTCTCTTTGAAGTCATGGCTTTTAGCATGTCCAACTGACAAGGGCCTCATGTTCTGAAGGGGCTGGAACTCTGGACAGTCCGAACAAAGTCTTTGTAGGTACGGCCAGTATTTGCAGGCAATGTCCATACAAAAAAGGGTGATGCCATGCTTGATAGCAAGCTGAAGCTGCAAAAACATGAGGTACACAAAAATGATTTGCCCCAAAACACATTAAAGGGATAGTTCACCCAAAAATGAAAATTCTGTCATCATTTACTCACCCTCAAGTTGTTCCAAACCTGAATGAGTTTCTTTGTTCTGCTGAGCACAAAATAAGATATTTTGAAGAATGTTTGTAAGAAAGCAGATAGAGCAACCATTGACTACCATAGTATTTTTTTTACCTACTATGGAAGTCAATGGTTGCTCTATCTGCTTTGTTACAAACACTCTTCAAAATGTCTTCTTTTGTGTTCAGCAGAACAAAGAAACTCATTCAGGTTTGGAACAACTTGAGGGTGAGTAAATGATGACAGAATTTTCATTTTTGGGTGAACTATCCCTTTAAGGGAAGCCAGCAACACAACGTGCCTGCAGACTGTCAACTCCAGTCCCTCCTCATCCACCTTATTGCTGGATCTGTGGGAATTATCTCTGGCTGCCAATCCACACCACAAATGCACATTCCAGTGACCTACATTGTTGAAAATCAAGATGACAAATGATCGTTAATTCATGATGGAAAAATGTTCAATGTCTTTTTAAGGCTATGCAACAGATTAGCATTAGTATAGAACACTAGTATACCTTGCAATACACTTTAAACTGTAATGTTTGCTGGGGTGCTGGCAGGACAGCTAAATTTCTCTTCCTTGCAGATGGTATCAATTTAATATTGAGCGGCAACATATTCAAGTTTTAAATGTAACACGTGCAACATTAAATACGTAAACAGAGAATAAAAGATCAGATAACCGAGATAACATGACCAATAATGATGCATACAAAACTGACATTTAACACAGGATTTTTATTCAGGTTATTTCTAAAGTATCTATCTGTATCTATTTAGCACATTTTAGGCAATGAAGAACAAGCCAATAACTCTGTAAATGTTTGTAGTTTTCACATGGATGTTTATAAATTCAAACCTGTTTGATAAATCACACTACCAAGTTATTTTAAAATTAATTTAAATGTTTTAAAATTCATTCTTCAAGAAGGGAGGCGGGCTCCCAGGAGTCTTTCCATTTGGTCCCACTGTAAAGAGACAATGTTCGAAGTAAAAATTTACATTTGCTCAGGCTAGCAAATTGATATATAATTTTATGAAATATAACTATTAAAAAAATATTCAAACATTTCAATAACTGTTGACAGTGTTACAGTTAACCAAATGTTTCAACTGTTGTGTATGGTGTGTATGTAATAAACTGTACATTAGTACACTTACCAGGTCTTGCATGGAACCCAGTGAATGAGGACCTCATCTGTTCCCTATAGAATAAACACAAAACAACACAATTCTATCACAACACAATTTTCCACAACACAATATATCAAGCAACGTTTGCATTGGGTCAAGTCTTGCAATTGTAAGACCCATTTCACATAAATACTTGCAAAAAAGTATGAAGGCTATGAAGAAAAAATAAAATCCAAGAATTACTTGCAAAGTACATTCATTTACAGAACTATGTGTGCAATGTAGGTTTCATATTGATCAGGCAGTCAGACAACAAAGAACAAGTAGCGTTAAATGAACGGCAACATAATTAAGACCTACCTAAACATATTTAAAACCTACCCCGTAATACTAATTAATATATGTAAGACTTTTTCTACATATTTGGTAACCGAGTATTAATCGGATAGCAGTCTACATCATATGAGCAATACGTACAGCCAAATTCTTGTCTGCTAATGTAAAGTAAATGTTGCTGTAAAACTGGTTACATTAGTGCTCACTGCATGAACACTAAATTTCCAGACATCCAGTTGTAAAGTCAAGTGCTCAAACAATGTTGATTTTTTAAAACAGTCTTATTCATTTTAAAATCAAAAATTATTAAAATAGGGATGTCACAAGTACCGGTACTTCGGTACCAAGTCAGTACTGAAATTTAAAAAATGTGACGCTACCAGCATTTCTGTAGTACCGAGTAAGTATATCCAGCACCCATTAACAGGCAGCTGACTTCAGTCGCTTCCGTGTTTATCTAAGCGCAGGGCTCCCGACTGTAGCCGAATATAGACTAGCGTCTCTGTATATTAAACCGCAAATTACTATTTAAATATTAGTCCTGCATGTTCTGTGTCTCTGTGTGTATACGACAAGCGGTATCATTTGCCATGCATGCACACGTAACACTCGCTGTCTTTTTAGCCTCTGCCATGTCACTATACGAGGACATGAACGCATGAGCCAGAACCGGTCTGAGAGTCACTTCATCAGCATTTACCGTTTAATTTGAGAAAAACTATCATCGTATCATAAACACACAGACACTCAAAGGTCTTCACGGCAACCCGTCAAAATAAAAATTTGGTTTAACTTTGAAATTGAGACGTAGCTAAATCTAATGTACAACAGTAGCCTAATATATTTTTGTCAATGTAATAATAATACTAATACTACTACTAATAGTTATTATTGATCTTTTTTATAAACATTGTTTACTTTTAAACGGCATGTAGCCTTTAAATGTTTATATGTATTATTTTCTTATAATGATTATCATAAATAATAAACTCTTTGAATTTAATTTAATATTTTTTCCCAAATAGTTAAATAAAATAGTAAAAGATTTTGCTGTGGTACCGAAATTGGTACCGAGAACCGTAAAATTGTAATGGTATTGGTACCGACTACTGGAATTTTGGTACCATGACATCCATAGATTAAAATAATAATAATAATAATGAGTGAATGCAAGTACTTCGATATAAAGCAAGACTGAAAAGGCTTTAGAAGGACAAACCTCTCTCACTCTTCTTTTCAAAATCTTGGAGTAGTCAAAGTTGTTTTCCCTGGCTCTCCTACAGCATTCTGGACACTCATCTGAAAGATAGGCAATATAACATTGAAATAAGTATACCAATATACAAGTATAGACCATATACCAAACAATAACTCCAGAATCAAAGTGTAGTTGATACATCATATCATTTTAAATTTAGACAATGTACTTAACACTTTTTTTTTTGCTTCATCTTGCTGGCTCCCCTCTGTTGGACTAGATCTATATAAAGAATACACAATATATCATACATTTTTAAACATTATATTTAAATACAGTAAGTTAATACAAAAATAGAATGTACCGTTTTGGTCAAAAGTTTGGACACATTTCCAATTCTCTTGGATGGATAAGTGTGTTCAAACTTTTGACTGGTATTTTATTTTATTTTTTAAGTTCTGTGATGCTACACACATACAGTAATACATTACTGACTATTAAAGAGCTATACTTCACTTCTGTGTCTTTTTTTGGCCTTCTGGCCCTGGGGTCTTGTGGCTTCTAATGATCCTGTTTTATCTGTGCCAGTAGCAGGGCTGGTGGTATCGGTGCCAGTAGCAGGGCTGGTGGTATCGGTGCCAGTAGCAGGGCTGGTGGTATCGGTGCCAGTAGCAGGGCTGGTGGTATCGGTGCCAGTAGCAGGGCCAGTAGCAGGGCTGGTGGTATCGGGGCCAGTAGCAGGGCCAGTAGCAGGGCTGGTGGTATCGGTGCCAGTAGCAGGGCCAGTAGCAGGGCTGGTGGTATCGGGGCCAGTAGCAGGGCCAGTAGCAGGGCTGGTGGTATCGGGGCCAGTAGCAGGGCCAGTAGCAGGGCTGGTGGTATCGGTGCCAGTAGCAGGGCCAGTAGCAGGGCTGGTGGTATCGGGGCCAGTAGCAGGGCTGGTGGTATCGGTGCCAGTAGCAGGGCCAGTAGCAGGGCTGGTGGTATCGGGGCCAGTAGCAGGGCTGGTGGTATCGGTGCCAGTAGCAGGGCTGGTGGTATCGGGGCCAGTAGCAGGGCTGGTGGTATCGGGGCCAGTAGCAGGGCTGGTGGTATCGGTGCCAGAAGCAGGGCTGGTGGTATCGGTGCCAGTAGCAGGGCTGGTGGTATCGGTGCCAGTAGCAGGGCCAGTAGCAGGGCTGGTGGTATCGGTGCCAGTAGCAGGGCTGGTGGTATCGGTGCCAGTAGCAGGGCTGGTGGTATCGGTGCCAGTAGCAGGGCTGGTGGTATCGGTGCCAGTAGCAGGGCTGGTGGTATCGGGGCCAGTAGCAGGGCTGGTGGTATCGGTGCCAGTAGCAGGGCTGGTGGTATCGGTGCCAGTAGCAGGGCTGGTGGTATCGGGGCCAGTAGCAGGGCTGGTGGTATCGGGGCCAGTAGCAGGGCTGGTGGTATCGGGGCCAGTAGCAGGGCTGGTGGTATCGGTGCCAGTAGCAGGGCTGGTGGTATCGGTGCCAGTAGCAGGGCCAGTAGCAGGGCTGGTGGTATCGGTGCCAGTAGCAGGGCTGGTGGTATCGGTGCCAGTAGCAGGGCTGGTGGTATCGGTGCCAGTAGCAGGGCCAGTAGCAGGGCTGGTGGTATCGGTGCCAGTAGCAGGGCCAGTAGCAGGGCTGGTGGTATCGGTGCCAGTAGCAGGGCTGGTGGTATCGGTGCCAGTAGCAGGGCTGGTGGTATCGGTGCCAGTAGCAGGGCTGGTGGTATCGGTGCCAGTAGCAGGGCTGGTGGTATCGGTGCCAGTAGCAGGGCTGGTGGTATCGGTGCCAGTAGCAGGGCTGGTGGTATCGGGGCCAGTAGCAGGGCTGGTGGTATTGCCAGTAGCTTCTGGAGGGTCAGCAGTTTCTGTGCTGTTTGTGGCCTTCTTCTGTCTTTGAAAATGAACTTGCAGAAAAGACAAACATCAAACACAAGAAAAATTAAACAGTTTGCCTAAGTTTTTCTCAGTGGCACTATATTCCATATAGCATATGACAAATTATTGAAACCACAAGAGGACCTGCGGGTGAGTGATGATAACAGGCTAGTATTTAAATTAAGATTGATTTCTACATTACAGATGTGATATGTAATAACTGAAAAGTGCCAGTCATCTAATTCCCAGTCAAGGTAATGGGGTCTCTTAATGCCTGATCAGAGCACAAGCTGCTGATTTAACTGGTTGTATATGAAGAGGGGGTATCCCACCCCAAAACCAAAATGTAATCTACTGCTTTTCAGACTTATATAAGTACAGAATTTATCCTAAGGTGTTAAAGCAGAGGTCTCAGCAGGGTAATCATGTAATCATGCTGAGTTTTTACTATATCTCAATATTACCTCTTCGGTCTTTTTTTTGGACATTAAAACGTCCAATGGCCAGAATTCAGAGAACCCTAGCTTCAACTCCATTCATAGCAAAAATCTGATTGACTGAGGAAACAGGCGACTGTCCTCCAGTTATTTTTATTTATGAATACAAAAGTTCCTGTTCGATCGAGACTCAGAGTACGGCAGTGTTCTGATTCAAAAAGTTGAGAGTTTGTCATTAGTAGACTGATTTGTGCACAAACTACTTGTATAATGCCCCTTATCAGGAATAGGTAGGTAATATATACTTTAACTTTAATCAGGGGCAAATCAAAGACCTAAAACATACTTCTCCCATCAATTGAAATTAAAGTCACAAAACTGTCTGACTAAATACTTTTTATCTAGCTTGTTGACTTCACCCAATAGATTTCTTTAGCAATACAGCCATCACATGCTGCTTTATCCTATTATGGCTGAGAGAAATGCTCATTCTTAGTATCAATATGAAAAAATAAAGAGAATGATACTTGTGGGTTCACATTCTTTTGAGTTACCAGTGTTTCCAGATTACAAAGTTTCATATCCGTACAAAAAGACTTACTCTTTAGTACAGCTTCATACATGAGTTTAACCCTCTGAAGCAAATCGGGATCCAAAACATAATCCCCTCCTAGGATCATATCGGCCACCAAGGTTCCCCTGCATTTCTTCCCCAAAAGTAGTATGGGGAAGAAATCAAGTGGCCGTTGCCATCTTCACTCCTGAATAATAGAAAATGGGCAAAGAGAAGGGACGTGGGCGGAGCTGAGGTGACGTGATGACTAACAGACAGAAGTGGCCACGCCCTTAATTATGCAGAACTTTAATGCTTTATATAATGTAAACAAATGAGTTATATATATATTAACCCCCCCCCCCCCCCCCCCCCTCACAATTGTCATGAAGGGCAAAATGAGATTCTGCTCCCTAGCGGCCGGTCGATGAATTGCAGTTTAAGACACTTCTGTATTGGTTTCAAGAGACACCGCCGGAGGTTGCTGCTTGGTTTCTACCTAAGTACCGGTACTTCTGAATGGGCTGAGGCTGGGATTTAGTGGGTTTGAAGTGAAAGTATTTAATGAATGTATACTATATGCAGAGAGCATTCACTCAGTATCGTCATCTCATTTTTGACCAAAGTGGCTTTTGCATCTGAACATTTCATATATATATATATATTTTTATTTATTTATTTTTTTTTTATTATTGTTATAATGCATTAAACAGTAAAACGAACATAAAGCCATGGATATGTATATACATCTAATGGGGAGTCGCACACGAGGTGACGTATTGGGCACGGGCGTGGTTTCTGGTGTCACACTTGGATGTGGGCGGAGTTGGATGTCCACCGCAGGCTGCAGCCTACTTGGGCTAGACAAGCCATACTATGGGCAGGTTTCAACAGCAACATTAAAATGCATGTAGAATACATACATACATATATGCAGTAATATTCACTTATATGCAATCATAGCTATGGCACAAGTTGGTGCTACATGGAAAGACTAACCTGCTGTTCCTTGATAGACAAAAAATCTTCCACTTTGATATACCAACCGGGTTTGGGACCTGTAAGCACATTTAAAATTGTTTGGTGATGTAAACGTAGTTTCTTACTGTGAGCAAACACACACACACACACAAATTGAAGGTGCGCATCAAAACTACGTTTGTACACAGCGTTTTATGGCAACGCATAGGGCCTACTACTTAATTGGTCGACAGTTTCATGGGATTTGTAGTTCTTAAGGTATAACCGCGTATTAACCTCATCTAATAATCGAAAAGTATTGCAAAGTAAACATCGAAAGTAATGCAATATATCTCGCATTTGTTTGCACGTGTGGATGCCCTCATAACTGGTGATTTGCTGAATGTGTGTATGTGCAAATATGTTCAGAGTTAGCTCACTAACGTTGCTACAAAACGTACTACAGAAAACATAATTGAAGGGCATTGCTTTCATCAAGAGTGCTCACACAGGACTCTAACGTCACATTTACCATTACAGCAAACATTTATCACTAAAAAAGAACTTAGTTCACTAAGCCACCTGGCTACAAACGTACCTAATTTGCCAGGGTTCTGTCGATGTATGCTGCTGCTGTAACTTTATGTACTGCAGAGTACGTAACGGTAAAGGAAGCTAGCTAAATCACCCAGGCAATATCATCTGTCCTACTGGTGTCGTGAGCACTCACATGATTCTAACGTTACATTTACCATTAGATTAAACATGTTTCAGTAAAACAACACGTATCACTTAACATGTATCACTAAAATAACACAGTTTTAGGATAATTGGATATGCTGTAGTGTACATACCTCTGACTGTCGATCGAAATATCACATGTCCTTCTCTTTAGCGACCCCAGTGGACGTTTTTGTTTCAGAACTGTAGCAAAACGTACCTGGTGGTACATATTTGTGGCGCTGCAAAAAAGTGTGCAGAGGTACGTCTTTCCTATGAGACCAGGTTGCATCAAACACAAACGTCCAGCAGTAGACACATTCTCATGAACAAGCTGTTCGTTCACCCAGCAGATGAAACCACATTTGTGTACAGGTGTGAATATATCAGACCACAGCATCTGCATCTACATTTTGCACCATGTACACGTATGTAGAGTCAAACATGAAAATGCTCCAATGGGTCATACAATTGAATTAGTTAAAGAAGCAAGTTTGTTTGAAGTTTTTGGAGACCACTTCATTTCATCTTTTATAATTATACTTTAAATCCTAAACTTTGATCCTGCTAGTATTTCCAGATACAATAGACTGAAAAAGACTGAAGTTCAACTATCTTCTCATTGTGATAGGTGCATAATCCACATGATCCTCCTCTTTTACTTTCTGTAAAAACAAACACAAAACAAGATATAGTTTCTGAATAGCTTTTTTGAATAACATTTATCAGCACTGCATGCAAACTTAAGCATCTTGAGGGAATGACATCAAACTACATTTGGTTCTCAACCGTTTTGTTAACATGTTCATCTGATACAAGAAAGTTCAACAAACATAATTAGTTTAAATCGGCTTGTTCTAGTCTCTGGTGTAAAAACGTCTCGGTTACGTATGGTAACCCTCGTTCCCTGAAGGAGGGAACGGAGATGTTCGTTGGATCGTCTCTGACGTACATCGAGAGTGACTGACTGAAAGGGAACCATTAATTGCTTTTCGTCAATCTAATCGCTTGCTAAAATGTACTCTGTGATGTGATACAAATAGCGCAAAAGGAAAATACCAAGTGTTTCTTGCATTGACAATCTTATGGCTTTTATTAAACATCTAATATTGTGCTGTTGTGTGTGTGTGATCATTATACAGACATAAACATAGAAGTGCACATCTGACTCACTGCAGAAATGACACACAGACACACAACATTAATAAATAATAAATTCCCTTACCTACTTGTTTGCGTTTCTTTTGTATAACGTTGGATCAGCGTAAGTCATCTCGTCTCCACCCATTACAGCTGCTTCTATGATAAAAGATGCATTAAAACAACAAAACTAAATCCTAATAACTAGATTATTCACAACATATGTGTTAGGCTGTTATTATTATGGCTGTCAATGTAAAAGCATAAATGCACACATTTCATTAAAAGTTTAACACTGCCGTTTTTAAAATGTAAAATATAATTTGACATTAAGTCTATAACCTTTTCACACAAAAAAAGTTACAAACAGAGTGGGCCCTATTATACAAAGCAAAATATTATATAGAAAGCAACTGCGCCATTGACCAACTGAAACCTGTTTTTTTTGCTACGTTAGTAATGTGCATCGATAGGCCGGAACACAACGGGTTACACACACAGGGACGTGCAGCAGCACACAAACATGCCAAATATTAAAATTAAAAGGCTCTGGAGAAGCAGTCTTTCCGCTCGCAAATTCCGTCATGTACACAGCGAATCTGCCATAGTGCAAGCGCAACTGGCTTTTAAAGGGTATGGGAGACTATGATTGGTTTATTGCATTTTATGCCAAAAACACACCCATTACTCATTAAGAGGCTAGGGGCAACCCTTTTAGACCATGCGCCTGGCACACCAAACCTTTTGTCTGTCATTAGCAAAAGTACATTTGGACATGCCCTAAGTGCACCTGCGCCAAGCACTTCAGACCATGCGCTCAGATCGTTAAAGGAACACGCCGACTTTTTGGGACTTTAGCTTATTCACCGTATCCCCCAGAGTTAGAGAAGTCCATTCTCATCTCTGTGCGTGCCATAACTCTGTCTGACGCACCCACTGCTAGCCTAGCTTAGCACAAAGACTGGAGGTAAACGGCTCCAGCTAGCCTACAGCTCAATAAGTTACAAAATAATGCCAACATTTTCCTATTTACATGTTGTGATGTGTATAGTTACATCGTGTACTAAGACAGATGGAAAATTAAGTTTTGATTTTCTAGACCGATATGGCTAGGAACTATACTCTCATTCCTGCGTAATAATCAAGGAACTTTGTCTAAAGTCCCAAAAAGTCGGCGTGTTTCTTTAAAATAGGGACCAATATGTGTTTGTCATTAACGTGTTAGTTCACCCAAAAATGAAAATTCTGTCATCATTTGCTCACCCTCAAGTTGTTCCAAACCTGTTTATGTCATATGCTGAACACAAAATAAGATATTTTGAAAAACCAAACAGTTGATGAGCCCTATTGACTTTTTTTCTATACTATGGAAGTCAGTGGGTGCCAGCAACTGTTTGGTTACCAACATTTTCAAAATATCTTCTTTTGTGTTCCGCAGAACAAAAAAACAACATGAGGTTGAGTAGATGACAGCATTTTCATTTTTGGGTTAACTATCCCTTTAAATTTGGAGAGACATTCTTTACACATAATTTATCAATCAAACCCAGGCAGGATGTTTAACAAAAATAGAGTCATTTGTATTATTTGTATGGTGAAATATCTTGAGCATTAGCTGCATCTATTACACATCATGTACAATTATATTCAAAAAGTGGAGAACGCTTTTTTATTTTTAATATTTTGGTGCAATTTGAGAAATGAAGAAGTTTTGTTGTTTTTGAGTGAGGCAAGTTAAGAGCGATGCCAGTGTCATTATATACAAATAGACATTTATTCTAATACAGGGGTGTCCAATCCTAGCCCGGTCCTACCAGACTCTCATACATTTCATTTGTACAGAGAGTCTGGGCACTCTCCATTGACAAGCGTCAATTTCCTTGAAGGCGGGTACTCTGTTGAAGTTTAAAACTATTGGATCTGCCCAGAGCCACTCTGGATCTGCCGTAACCAATCGCTAACGTTTGGTCGTGACGTATGCCATCTCAAACTAGCGCACAACATCAACATCATCGTTCTCAGCCACTCCCTCTGTTCCAGGGCTCCAGACAAAATTTTTTCACTAGGAACAAGTGCCAGCCAACTGAACATTTTAGGGGCACAACCAGAAAATGTAGGGGCGCACAGCCGCACACCGTAAATCAACATGCTAACCAAATCTACTAGTTTCCACTGTTTTACTAATAGGGATGGGTATCGTTAAAGGGTTAGTTCACCCAAAAATGAATATTCTGTCATTAATTACTCACCCTCATGTCGTTCGAGACCCGTAAGACCTCCGTTCATATTCGGAACACAAATGAAGATATTTTAGTTGAAAGCTGATGGCTGAGAAAGGCTTCAGATAGGCCTCCATTGGCATTCAGTACATTTACACTCCCAAGACGCATAAAAGGAACTTAAAACGTTGTTACAAAGTCCATCTCACCACAGTGACTCTACAATAATTTTACGATGCAACGACAATAGTTTTTGTGTGCAAAAAAAAATCAAAATAACACCTTTATCCAACTTGTTCTTCGCTTCCGTGTGTGCCTCCACGACGCATGCGCGAGAATATGACGCAGATCCGGCGTTCGGACAGATGACCCAGAAGCGATTTGTTTACAATCAGAGGAAGACGCGCGTGTCTAAGCTGTAAGGTTCTACATTGATCGTGCTTTAGGTCTCGGCGTAGTTCTCAAAATCGGACTAAAATGTGCATTTCATGGATTCGCTGGCGCTACGTCATATTCTCGCGCATGCGTCGTGGAGGCACACACGGAAGCGAAGAACAAGTTGGATAAAGGTGTTATTTTGATTTTTTTTTGCGCACAAAAACTATTGTCGTCGCATCGTAAAGTTATTGTAGAGCCACTGTGGTGAGATGGACTTTGTAACGACGATTTAAGTGCCTTTTATGGGTCTTGGGAGAGTAAATGTACTGAATGCCAATGGAGGCCTATTTGAAGCCTTTCTCAGCCATCAGCTTTCAACAAAAATATCTTCATTTGTGTTCCGAATATGAACGGAGGTCTTACGGGTCTCGAACGACATGAGGGTGAGTAATTAATGACAGAATTTTCATTTTTGGGTGAACTAACCCTTTAAGGTTTTAACGGTATTACTACTCTTACCGATACTGCTTATCGATCCGGTACTTTAACGGTATTCTTATCGGTTCTTTTTATTATACTGTATTTTTTTTTTTTAAGAAACATAATTAACATGGCTTTATAATCTGAAAAGTAAAATATCTATAGCAAAAGAAACAGCAACGTTTGAACAAAAATATAAAACATCTATTTGTAATGGACCAGTGTGCAGGCATTCAGAAGGTCTGCTAACATTAATATTACTTAGAAAGAACAAACCTACAAAGAAATCTAATAAAGTAATGAAATGTAAAATAACACTGCATAGTTTTCACTGTATTGATAGATTAATGCTTATAAAAGCTAAAGTTATTCATTCAAGAGATGTGAATATTTTCTATTTGCCTTTTGTTTGATTCGAATTAATGGCTCAATCGTCAGCAGGTTTATTAGACACTAGGCGTTTCTCAATGTCAAGGAAGGATCCTCGGAAGCCAGAATTCCGAGGATGCTACGTCATCGACGTCCGTCGAAGGGCTGTTCCAATGTCGAGGATCCTCGGAATTTCAACCAAGGTCTGAGTCCTTCGTTCGAAAAATATGCCATATACAGAAAAGGATGCATACGAGTAGACTTCGCGCACTTAGCGTTCTCAAATCACCCACAATCCTATGCGCGCAGCTTTGCTCTCTAAATACAAAATGTCGGACGTTGGCGGAGTCGGACCATTAACGGGGCAATATGCTTTCAAATGTAAGTATATTTACGTTACCAGACATTTGTTATAACCGTAGTAAATATAAGTAAAGTTTAACTTTAAATGCTTGTACAAATTACTACCGTATTGATATTATAAATTATACAAATATATACAAATTACGTTATTGATGGCTGACGGACCTGTCATTTAACAATTAGCTTGGTTGCCGTCACCGGCATTTCATTTATAAATAACTAGTTAAGTTGTACAAAGTGATTTAACGTTAATATTATACCATTCACAGCATTATTAATAGCTTTCTTGTCTTAATAACAGGGACCAAGGAACAAACGGAGGCGTTCATACGTCTCCGTGTAGACAACAAGCAGCTGTTTACCGGGGGGAGAGACACCGCGGCGAACGGATATCGGTGAGAAGCAAATTATTTAATGTTCAGAAGTGATAGCTGAGTAATCTTTTTATTTCTCCCCGTCATTCACATAGGCTTATTTTGGCGAAGATGGGGATCGAAGGGAGGGTTTCCCACGCCCAGGCAAAAAAAAAGTGGGACAATTTAAAAACCAAGTACAAGGTGGGAGACAAGTATGGAAATAATTGTTTATGCACATTGTAATATAACTTGTGATTTTTGAAATAAGCCTTGAATGTAAACCTGACAGACTTGGGCCTGCTTCCAGTAAGTATATGCAGTGTAGTGTACAAAAGTACTAATTAGACTACCGTTCAAAAGTTTGAGGTCAGTGAGAATTAAATTTTTTGGAGGAAAGAAATCAATACTTTTATTTATCAAGGAATAATTAATTTGATCGAAAGTGACAGTAAAGACATTTATAATGTTAAAAAAGATTATATTTCAAACAAATGTTGTTCTTTTGAACTTTCTATTCATCAAAGAATCCTGAAAAAAACTGTATAACTGACAGACCAGCAACTGTTTTCAACATTGATAATAATACATGTTTCTTGAGCGTCAAATCCTCAAATGTATACTGATTTGTGAAGGATCATGTGACACTGAAGCTTTGGTCACAGGAATAAATTACACTTTACTGTATATTCACATAGAAAACAGCTGATTTACACTGGAATAATATTTAATACTATAACTGATTTTTGCAGTATTTTTTATAAAATAAGCGCAGCAATGGTTAAAAGAAGAGAATTCTTTTAAAAGCATTTAAAATCGTACTGACCCCAAACTTTTGAACGGTAGTACATCATCACAACTTTTTGATCTTCACTGTTTAGGAATGTAAGTGTCCTGCCACAGGTCAAGGGACAGAGGATGGCAAGGCGACGGCAGGAAATTGGCCCTGGTTTGCCCTCATGGACGAGGCATTAGGGCAGTCTGCAGCAGTCTCGCCCCCTTGCCTTATTGCCTCGATCCAAGAGGAAAAACCAGGGCCAAGCACTGCACAAGAGGTAGATGAAGGGAGAGACGAGGATGAGGAGGAGGAGAGAGTGAGAGACAGGAGCAAAGAGAGAGCAGGGCACAGAGGAGAGAAGAGGAGAAGGGAGCGAGAGGATCCAATCCTACAGCTACTGAAGGAGGATATTAAATACCAGAGGGAGGCAGATGAGAGGAGGGAAGCAGAGGCCAGAGAGAGATCAAACCGCTTTTTTTTGCTGTTGGAGAGGTTGGCGGAAAAATAAAGTAAATTTAATTGAACTGGTTTTGTCTTTGCCCCTTAATTATTTAATATAAACTATATCCATTTTTAAAAAACCTTTGTTCTTTAGACTGCAATAGAAAAACAAAACAATGTATTGAACAATATCTTCACCCTTATTTACAACTTCATTATAACGTTTTGTGATTCGGTATTCCAAGCTCTACAAAAAACATACATTTTTACATCTTTGTTTCATAAAAAAAATTTATTTCAACATTTCTATATTGACAACTATATACATGAAGCAGAAAATTAATTTAAACAACATTCTCATATCTACAACTATATACAACAACTTAAACATTTACAACTATATACACAACAAGACGAGAAGAACACAAGCGGCCATCAGCCACACTGCCTACAGCAACGCCGGTGCTGCTGCAGCTGTTGCTTCAAGGCTGCAGACAGAAGAAGAATGTTTAGTTTAGTCCAGTGGTTATCCAATCTGTCATGTAAGATGATAATTGATTCTACAACAGTTGCAGTATATTTAATTTTGTATCACTGAAGGTAAATAAAATATAATTAATGTACTTTTATGGTCAGGACCATAATACAGTACATTCTGGGACATTAAGAATATTTAATTTACCTTCTTGACTGTATGGGTGTTTACCAATGGTGGTGTAATTATTAATTATTCACCTGGCAAAAATAGTCATGGTCAAGAGGTGCCTCGTGGAGTGCAGACACCTCGTTGGTCAGCGCAGCCCGCCAAGCAGCTCCACTCCGGCTCTCCCCACCATCAAGCTCCACAAGTGGCTGGTTGTCCTCCTCCTCCACAACCTCTTCCAGCACATCCCCAACACCAACACAAATATTGTGCAAAATTGCACATGCTGTCACCACCTGTGCACAAGGCAGAGCAAAAGGATACAAGACTGTTGAGATATAAAAAAAAAAACATGAACACAGAAGATAGTGTGACTTTATCAGTTGTTAAGCATTAACTGTTATTTTGAGTGGGATACTATGATTTGATTAAGAAATTTACCACAGAAGTATTGCAATGATTTATTACCTTAGGGACAAACAGTGCATGTACTTCAAGTGCTTCTAAAAAGATGCACCTGAAGCGGGTTTTCATCATTCCAAATGCACGCTCAATGATTGTGCGACCTTTGGAATGAAGGTAGTTAAACCTTTGCTCTGCCATGCCTCTCACTGGCCTCTTATATGGTGTGATAAGGGCCAGGGGTTCCTGTAGACATGGGTAGCCACCATCAGCTAGGAGAAAATACCCAGGAGGAGGGTAAGTCCCCCTAGTGTAGATGGGGCTGTTCTTAAGGATGCGTGCATCATGCACACTTCCTGGGTAACCCACAAAGATGTCAATAAAGCGGCCCTGATGGTCACAGACTGCCTGGAGCACCACTGAAGGGAAGAGCTTTCTGTTGTTGTAATCGTGACCATCAGGGCCGCCGGGACATTTAATTCTAATGTGGCAGCCGTCTACTGCCCCTGCTGCCTTACCAAATGCTGGGTGGTTAGCCAAGCGAGCAAAACCATCCCCAACCACTTGGAGCTCCTCCTGTGTTTGTGGGAAGCGAACAAATTGGGGGAGCACAGCCACCACCTCATCCACCATCTTGTGAACAATTCTGTGCACCGTTGGAAGAGGCATGCTAAAGACCCTGGAGACAACTCTGTAGGCTGAACCTGTTGCCAGCCAGAACAGGAACACGAGTGTCTCCAGGGTCGGGCCCCATCCATGCTGCCTGTCGGTCTTCAGGGCCACCATCAGCTGCTGCATGGCCTCTCTGCCCAGCCTGAAGTCTGGCCGAGTGTCCTCCCCTCCATAGTACCGCTGCAGTACTGGCACTGTAGTGTTGATGGCACAGTAGTGCCGAGCCTGTACAACATGTAGAAGAGAGAAAGGTTTAACTATAATTTCAGTTGTGCCATTTATTTAATGTTTGTTAAACTATTAAACATATTGGGTCAACTGGTTTGCAGAGGGGGGATTTAAAGCCGTTCCCTTTTACTGGTGATTCACCATGTCATTTTTACTTCATATATAGCCAGCTAGAATGCTACCAGTCAATAAGCTTAACACTCCTATTATGCTGTGGGTCAATTTGACAATTTATTTTTTCAAAGATTATTTGACAGTCAAGTGTGTTTAAACAGTGCTGGTCAATTTAACGCACAATATAATGGATGTAATTATTTTTAAATGGATGATACGAGCGTTGACGTTACTTACCATCCCGCGTCTTTGACGGCAGAGGAGGCGACTAATTAAAATCCTCCTCCTGCGAGCCTGACGCCGATGCTGCCTCACCATCTCCATCTCCATCTCCGAAAAAATGCTGTGCAGCAACCAAACACTTGTCACTTCCATTTTTTCCTGTCAGAATATATATATTTTTTTACAGTCGTTTCTTCACAAATGTATAAAATTCATGCATGTAATTTGAAATAAGGTCAACAATTACTTCAGAAAATATTTTTTCCAGTCAGAACCCCTTCTCTGACTACAAATCCTGTCAGAATATGTATTTTTTTTACAGTCGTTTCTTCACAAATGTATAAAATTCATGCATGTAATTTGAAATAAGGTCAACAATTGCTTCAGAAAATATTTTTTCCAGTCAGAACCCCTTCTCTGACTACAAATCCTGTCAGAATATGTATTTTTTTTACAGTCGTTTCTTCACAAATGTATAAAATTCATGCATGTAATTTGAAATAAGGTCAACAATTACTTCAGAAAATATTTTTTCCAGTCAGAATCCCTTCTCTGACTACAAATCCTGTCAGAATATGTATTTTTTACAGTCGTTTCTTCACAAATGTATAAAATTCATGCATGTAATTTGAAATAAGGTCAACAATTACTTCAGAAAATATTTTTTTATACATTAACATATGAATAAAATGAAATTCATACTTGAATAAAAAGTTTCTCACCTCAGAAAATACTTTGCTGCTGATTTGTTGCTGAGTTGTTGCGGAGTGGTGAAGTAAGAAGGGATACAGTGGTATTGAACTTGGCAGCAATCCAAACAGCCAATCAGAAGAAAGCGGATTTTCACTGACGTAATGACGCAATGACGCGCAGTCGCGCACTTGAAAGCCTGTTCCATTTACGTGTTTTCCGAATGCTAAAGAGGAGCCTCGCCTAGCCTCTGAAGGAAGTGACTTGGAAGGATCCGTCCTACCAAGGAAGGATCCTTGACATTGAGAAACACCTACTGCCCCTTTAAGACCGAACGTAGAACTAATAATATCATATTCTCCTATTTCTCCAAACTATTTACACACATTTAAGAAATAAACTGTTAAAGTAACTACTCTCCAATCCGGTCATTTTGACACAGGCTATTTGTTGTTTATTTAATGGCACACAAAGCCTAAAATATAAAGTGCAAGTCGGTCCATTTTGCACACACACATAAGCCGCTTTGAAGTTGGAAACAGCTTCTCTTGCGCATTTAATAGCTCTTTATTATCACATCCCGCTGTTTGTCATTCTTGGAAGCCGAAATCGAAAATAAAATTAGATTAATATCACAGCACATCCCTAAAGTTTAAGCAGACTAAACTTTTGTGTAGTTCTCTTGGCCATCATCACTCATTAAGCTGACTGTGGTGTTGTGTTCGCTGTAGCTCCACGTGAGAGAGCTCGCTCGCTTTCTCTCTCTTTCTCTCTCTTCTGGATTGCGAATAGCAAAAATGCATCACGGACAAATGGTTTAATATTATCTCATATATAAACGGCTGGCAAAGATAGAATTTGCCAGATATAATGTCTATCAATTATAAATAGTAAGTGTATTTTCTTAATTTCTCCAGTAGCCTACCAACAGCAGGCAAATTTACTGGTCGCACATGTGCGACTGGATGTAAAATTCAGTCGCACACTCTCAAATTTTAGTCGCAAAATGCGACCATTTGGTCGCAGTCTGGAGCCCTGTGTTCACTGATTGGACAGATTAAAATTTGACCGGAGAAAACCAGAGAACATACCGCAATCCCAGACGGAGTACTGAAGGAAAATGAAAATTGAGCAGAAGTACGTAGGAGGGCAGAGCCAGGCTAGTCCAATCCTGCTCCTGGAGGGCCACTGTCCTGCAGAGTTAAGCCACAATGAAACACACCTGAAGCAGCTGATCAAGGTCTCACTAGGCATACTAGAAACTTCCAGGCAGGTGTGTTAAGGCAAGAGGGAACTAAACTCTGCAGGACAGCGGCCCTCCAGAACCGAGTTTGGACACCCCTTTTCTAATAGAAGAGTAATTAGTAAAAATTGTCAAACACTATAATTACACATATATAATATAAAGGGTTTTAACTACAAACTAATGACAATAATTACTTTTTAAAAGATATTTATTCTATCAATTGTCTATAAATATTTCAAGTGAGTATAAAGTTTTGTTTATTATAATACATGTTTAAAATCTGGATGTAACACTTGCCTTCTCTGTTAATTTTTCTACATTTCCTGCAGATCCAGAAGATCCCAAATCCAGCAACAATCAACAGAGATCCAGCAGAGATCAGCACGATGTACAATAAAGGTAGGCCTTGATCTGTAATGGCCAAAATGAGGCAAAATTAGTGAATCTGTCCATCTGATCTAAAGCTAACACTATCAAACATCAACACCACCATACCTGCACATGTGTGACAGAGTTGAGTGATGTTGGGATGTCTGGTCTGGTTGCTGATGGGATTGTTGAGCACACAGCTGTAGGTGTTTTTATCCTGATATTCCACCTCCAGAGGTAGAGAGAGACTGATGCTGAGATCAGACACACTGATGCTGGACAATAAACTGTTTCCTTTGTACCAGGAGAGAGTCACATGACCCACATTCACCACTGAACACACCAATGAACAATTTGATGATGATGATGATGATAATGAAGAACAGTCTCTGCTGATGACAGGAACAGGCAGAGGAACTGGAAAACATAAGAGAAAACAGTCAGTGTTTCTCAAACTATAAAATGATGAAACATTTCAGTTTATAAATATTTACTCCAGGTTCATTTGAAGTTAAGCTCAATCTAATGCATTTTTGACAATCTTGATTGAATTAACCGAAAAACAAATATCTGTGTTACAATGAGGCGCTGAATATGGAAGATTGTTTCCGCCACAGAATAAAAACGTGTAAAAGACAATTGTGACTTTTTATCTCACAATTCTGACCTTTTCTTGCAATTTTGAGTTCATATTTTGCATTTCTAAGGGGGAAAAAAGGATTTGTGTGATAAAAAGTGGCAATTACCTTTTTTATTTTTTTTTAAGTGGCGAAAACAAGTTTCCATAGAATGGGTCCGATCTGTGAATGTTAAAATACTCAGTGTTTCAA
>JARQWZ010005534.1:7500-10000 GCA_033150135.1 Gobio occitaniae
GCTGGGGTCAGTGTGTGTGACGGACGAGCTGAGCTGGGGTCAGTGTGTGTGACGGACGAGCTGAGCTGGGGTCAGTGTGTGTGATGGACGAGCTGAGCTGGGGTCAGTGTGTGTGACGGACGAGCTGAGCTGGGGTCAGTGTGTGTGATGGACGAGCTGAGCTGGGGTTAGTGTGTGTGACGGACGAGCTGAGCTGGGGTCAGTGTGTGTGATGGACGAGCTGAGCTGGGGTCAGTGTGTGTGACGGACGAGCTGAGCTGGGGTCAGTGTGTGTGACGGACGAGCTGAGCTGGAGCTGAGCTGGGGTCAGTGTGTGTGACGGACGAGCTGAGCTGGGGTCAGTGTGTGTGATGGACGAGCTGAGCTGGGGTCAGTGTGTGTGATGGACGAGCTGAGCTGGGGTCAGTGTGTGTGATGGACGAGCTGAGCTGGGGTCAGTGTGTGTGACGGACGAGCTGAACTGGGGTCAGTGTGTGTGATGGACGAGCTGAGCTGGGGTCAGTGTGTGTGACGGACGAGCTGAACTGGGGTCAGTGTGTGTGATGGACGAGCTGAGCTGGGGTCAGTGTGTGTGACGGACGAGCTGAGCTGGGGTCAGTGTGTGTGATGGACGAGCTGAGCTGGGGTCAGTGTGTGTGACGGACGAGCTGAGCTTGGGTCAGTGTGTGTGATGGACGAGCTGAGCTGGGGTCAGTGTGTGTGATGGACGAGCTGAGCTGGGGTCAGTGTGTGTGACGGACGAGCTGAGCTGGGGTCAGTGTGTGTGACGGACGAGCTGAGCTGGGGTCAGTGTGTGTGACGGACGAGCTGAGCTGGAGCTGAGCTGGGGTCAGTGTGTGTGACGGACGAGCTGAGCTGGGGTCAGTGTGTGTGATGGACGAGCTGAGCTGGGGTCAGTGTGTGTGACGGACGAGCTGAACTGGGGTCAGTGTGTGTGATGGACGAGCTGAGCTGGGGTCAGTGTGTGTGACGGACGAGCTGAACTGGGGTCAGTGTGTGTGATGGACGAGCTGAGCTGGGGTCAGTGTGTGTGACGGACGAGCTGAGCTGGGGTCAGTGTGTGTGACGGACGAGCTGAACTGGGGTCAGTGTGTGTGATGGACGAGCTGAGCTGGGGCCAGTGTGTGTGATGGACGAGCTGAGCTGGGGTCAGTGTGTGTGAAGGACGAGCTGAGCTGGGGTCAGTGTGTGTGACGGACGAGCTGAGCTGGGGTCAGTGTGTGTGACGGACGAGCTGAACTGGGGTCAGTGTGTGTGATGGACGAGCTGAGCTGGGGTCAGTGTGTGTGACGGACGAGCTGAGCTGGGGTCAGTGTGTGTGATGGACGAGCTGAGCTGGGGTCAGTGTGTGTGACGGACGAGTTGAGCTGGGGTCAGTGTGTGTGAAGGACGAGCTGAGCTGGGGTCAGTGTGTGTGACGGACGAGCTGAGCTGGGGTCAGTGTGTGTGAAGGACGAGCTGAGCTGGGGTCAGTGTGTGTGACGGACGAGCTGAGCTGGGGTCAGTGTGTGTGATGGACGAGCTGAGCTGGGGTCAGTGTGTGTGATGGACAAGCTGAGCTGGGGTCAGTGTGTGTGACGGACGAGCTGAGCTGGGGTCAGTGTGTGTGACGGACGAGCTGAGCTGGGGTCAGTGTGTGTGATGGACGAGCTGAGCTGGGGTCAGTGTGTGTGATGGACGAGCTGAGCTGGGGTCAGTGTGTGTGATGGACGAGCTGAGCTGGGGTCAGTGTGTGTGAAGGACGAGCTGAGCTGGGGTCAGTGTGTGTGACGGACGAGCTGAGCTGGGGTCAGTGTGTGTGATGGACGAGCTGAGCTGGGGTCAGTGTGTGTGATGGACGAGCTGAGCTGGGGTCAGTGTGTGTGATGGACAAGCTGAGCTGGGGTCAGTGTGTGTGACGGACGAGCTGAGCTGGGGTCAGTGTGTGTGATGGACGAGCTGAGCTGGGGTCAGTGTGTGTGAAGGACGAGCTGAGCTGGGGTCAGTGTGTGTGACGGACGAGCTGAGCTGGGGTCAGTGTGTGTGATGGACGAGCTGAGCTGGGGTCAGTGTGTGTGATGGACGAGCTGAGCTGGGGTCAGTGTGTGTGATGGACAAGCTGAGCTGGGGTCAGTGTGTGTGACGGACGAGCTGAGCTGGGGTCAGTGTGTGTGACGGACGAGCTGAGCTGGGGTCAGTGCTGAGGGTCACTCACCGCGTGGCGTTGATCCGGTGCCACCTGTCGTTGTGGATCTGAACGCTGGGATACTCCAGCCTGGTGTGTCCAGAGCCCGTGTCCCACAGGAACGACACCTTCCCATGACGCATCTCCAGAGCCATGAAATCCTCCTGAGGGGATTTAAACCGGCACATATTCATACAAACACACATTAAAGGGATAGTTCACCCAAAAATGAAGATTAGCCCATGATTTCCTCTCCCTCAAGTCATCCGAGGTGTGTGTGACATTCTTCTTTCAGACGAATAAAATCTGAGTTATATTACAAAAGTTCAGGCTAAT
>JARQWZ010005534.1:17500-35000 GCA_033150135.1 Gobio occitaniae
AATCTGGCCCTTGTCAAACTCACTCAAATCCTTACGCTTGCCCATTTTTCCTGCTTCTAACACATCAACTCTGAGGACAACATGTTCACTTGCTGCCTAATATATCAGATCATCAGTGTTATTCACCGGTCATAATGTTATGCCTGATTGTGACGCACCTGTTAAGCGCCTGTGCTTGTGTGCTGAGCGCCTGCGCGTGGTCCTCTGCCCTGTACACCATCTGTAGGGCATCTCTTCTGGTCAGATCCATCACTAAAGCGTCCACATGCTTCCTGAGATTCGGACTCCAGCCTTCCAGATGGTTCCTCATCTCCTCCAGAGTCTGGAAACACAAACGCATCACCTGGAGTTACACTCACCGCGCCGGATACGACTAAACAGAGTCATGTGACGTAGAAACGCCTCTCACCGCCGTGCCGTTGTCCATGTCTCCGGCCACATTGAGGGCATCGGTCAGCAGGTCTTGAGCTTCCTGTACTTGGGCTTCTACTTCCTGGTTCAGACGGCTCAAATTGTTGCTGGAGATCTGGAGAAAGAGATGAGAGAGATCATAACTCCAGTTAAACAGCTGTTCTCTATGGGAATATAGATATTTATTGCAGTGATCAAAGCTGAATTATTATGGTGCGTTCACACCAGACGTGATGAGGCGTTTCGCGCGAGTGATTTACATTTTAAGACAATGCAAAGACGCGAATAGACATGTGACACTGCTATATTAGGTATACCCATACTTTATAATATAAATGTGAAGGAGAATGAAATACTGTAATAAATGTAAAGGTATGATTCAACTGGTTTCAGGCCCTAATTGGAGTGCTATGTCTTTGGCATGTGGGACTTTTATGTTTGGTGCAGAAACATCCTGGGGTTGACTTTTATTTTGACAGGAGGGCACCTTGGAACAGGAAGGCCTTCTGTAGAGGAAATGGCCAAGCCAGGTTTTTGGAGAGGAGAGGAGCAAAAGACAAAATAAAAGGGTGATTTTTAGTCTTGTCCTTTGAAGTCGTTTATGGTAGTGATGGTGAAGTGAAGCTTTCAACACAATTGTATCAGAAAAAGGTTCATTACTCGTAGCTTTTCATGTCGCAAAATGTTTTGCAACCATTATCTTAGAAGCAAAAATTAATTAACGGATAGATGAATGAATGAATCAATCAATAAATTAAATACAAGACAACAATCTGTTCCATTGCATACTCCTAGTAACTCACACCAATAAAGATAACAGTTTGTATTGTGAATGTGGACATTTTTCCTGTTTGTGAACAAATAAAACTTGTGTATAAAGGAAGTAGACTAAATAAATGCAGGTGCATGCACACAAAGAAACACACACACACACACACACACACACACACACATATATATTTATATATACAACCCCAAATCAGAAAAAGTTGGGACAGTATGGAAAACGCAAATAAAAAAAAAAGAAGTGATTTCTACATTTACTTTGACTTGTATTTCATTGCAGACAATATGAACACAAAATATTTCATGTTTTGTCTGGTCAACTTCATGTCATTTGTAAATATGCATCCTTTCCTGTCATTCAGACCTGCAACACATTTCAAAAAAAGTTGGGACAGGAGCAATTTAGGGCTAGTAAAGAGGTAAAATGGTTAAATAATGATGTGATTTGAAACAGGTGATGTCAACAGGTGATTGTAATTATGATTTGGTACAAAAGCAGCATCCAAGAAAGGTCTAATCCTTTAGGAGCAAAGATGGGCAGAGGATCACCAGTTTGCCAACAAATACGTGAGAAAATTGTTGAAATGTTTAAAAACAATGTTCCTCAAAGAAAGATAGGAAGAGATTTGGATATTTCACATTCAACAATGCATAACATAATTAAAAGATTCAAGGAATCTGGAGGAATTTCAGTGCGTAAAGGACAAGGGCGCAAGCCTAAGCTGAACAACCGTGATCTCCGATCCCTCAGGCGGCACTGCATCAAGAATCGTCATCATCTAGAAGCCATATCACCACATGGGCTCAGGACTACTTTGGCAAACCTTTGTCAAGTTCCACAATACGTAGTTACATCCACAAATGCCAGTTAAAACTGTACTGTGCCAAAAGGAAGCCCTATGTTAACAGTGTCCAGAATCGCCGTCGACTTCTCTGGGCTCGAGGCATCTGGGATGGACCATCACACAGTGGAAACGTGTACTGTGCTCAGATGAAGCAGTATTTGAGGTATTTTTTGGGAGGAATGGACGCCGTGTGCTCCGGACCAAAGAAGAAAAGGATCATCCAGACTGTTACCAGCAACAAGTCCAGAAGCCAGGGTCTGTCATGGTATGGGGTTGTGTCAGTGCCCTTGGCAAAGGTAACTTGCACTTCTGTGAAGGCTCCATTAATGCTGAAAAGTACATCGAGATTTTGGAGCATAATATGCTGCCTTCAAGAAGACATCTGTCCCAGGGACGTCCATGCATATTTCAACAAGACAATGCAAAACCACATTCTGCACACATTACAAAGTCCTGGCTGCGGAGGAAGAGGCCTGCCTGGCCTGCCTGCAGTCCCGACCTGTCTCCAATAGAGAATGTGTGGTGCATTTTGAAGCGCAAAATGCGACAACGAAGACCCCGTACTGTTGCCCACCTTAAGACTTGTTTGCAGGAAGAATGGGACAAAATTACACCTGAAACACTTCATCACTTGGTGTCTTCAGTCCCTAAACGTCTTTTAAGTGTTGTGAAAAGGAATGGCAACATTACAAAGTGGTAAATGCTTTACTGTCCCAACTTTTTTGAAATGTGTTGCAGGTCTGAATGACAGGAAAGGATGCATATTTACAAATGACATGAAGTTGACCAGACAAAACATTAAATATTTTGTGTTCATATTGTCTGCAATGAAATACAAGTCAAAGTAAATTTAGAAATCACTTCTTTTTTTTATTTATTTGCGTTTTCCATACTGTCCCAACTTTTTCTGATTTGGGGTTGTATATATCCCTCTGGGGCTCTTCGTTCATTTCTGACCCGAATTTTTTAAAATATCCATCCAATATCTTCTGCTTATCTGGGGCCGGGTCGTGGGGGCAACAGTCTAAGCAGAGACGCCCAGACTTCCCTCTCTCTAGCCTCCTCCTCCAGCTCTTCCGGGGGAACCCCGAGGCGTTCCCAGGCCAGCCGGGATACATAATCCCTCCAGCGTGTCCTAGGTCTTCCCTGGGGCCTCCTCCCGGTGGAACGTGCCTGGAACACCTCCCTGGGAAGGCGTCCAGGAGGCATCCGAAATAGATGCCCGATGTTGCAGAGGCGTGTCAGCCAAGACAGCCCCACAACATCCAGAGACTTGAGATACTCAGGGCGGATCTCATCCAACCCCAGTGCCTTGCCACCGAGGAGCTTTTTAACCACCTCAATGACTTCAGCCCGTGTGATGGACGAGTCCTCCTCTGAGTCCCCAGCCTCTGCTTCCTCAATGGAAGGCGTGATGGCGGGATTGAGGAGATCCTCAAAGTTTTCCTTCCACCGCCCGACGATATCCCCAGTTGAGGTCAACTTGTGCCCATCTCCACTGTAAACAGTGTTGGTAGGGCACTGCTTCCCCCTCCTGAGGTGTCGAACGGTTTGCCAGAATCTCTTCGAGGCCAACCCATGGCCTCACCGAACTCTTACCAGGCCCGATTTTTTGCCTCCATGACTACCCGGGCTGCAGTCCGCTTGGCCTGCCGGTACCTGTCAGCTGCCTCCGGAGTCCCACAAGCCAGCCAGGCCCGATAGAACTCCTTCTTCAGCTTGACGGCATCCCTTACTTCCACCACCGGGTTTGGGGATTGCCGCCTCGACAGGCACCGGAGACCTTACGGACACAGCTCCGAGCGGCCGCAGTGACAATGGAGGTGGAGAACATGGTCCACTCGGACTCAATATCTCCAGACTCCCTCGGGATCCGGTCGAAGCTCTGCCGGAGGTGGGAGTTGAAGATCTCTCTGACAGGGGGCTCGGCCAAACGTTCCCAACAGACCCTCACAGTGCGTTTGGGTCTGCCGAGTCTGTCCAGCTTCCTCCCCCGCCATCGTATCCAACCCACCACCAGGTGGTGATCAGTTGACAGCTCTGCCCCTCTCTTCAGCCGAGTGTCCAAGACATACGGCCGAAGTTCTTATGACACGACCACAACGTCGATCATCGACCTCCGGCCTAGGGTGTCCTGGTGCCAAGTGCACTGATGGACACCCTTATGCTTGAACATGGTGTTCGTTATGGAGAAACCGTGGCTAGCACAGAAATCCAATAACAGTACACTGCTCGGGTTCAGATCGGGGGGGGGACACGCAAATGAGGCGGATTCGCGCCCTTTGCGCTGCGCGAAACAAGCCTTCCACGCCACGGAACCACCAGACACGCATCAACGCACCTTTCCATTGACTTAACATTGAAATCACTTGCGTCAGACGATCTATTCGCGTTTGGTGTGAACGCAGCATTACACGCGAATGGTGCTTTTGTGCATTCAAGCGTTTGAAGCGAATTCGCATCTGACGCCCGAGTTGAAAAATTGGAACTTTGGCGTCGATTCGAGGCGCGTTAACCAATCAGGACCAAAAAGTTTTATGACTTTTGCAGGTGAGAATGTAGTTGTTTAAAGCTCAAATCTGTGGTTTATTTATAAAGAGAGCGCCTATTTAATAAAATAATCTTGTGTTTTTGGAGCGCTCATAACCCCGGCGAGAGCAGCCTTTCCTCGGCCAGTCCTTCTGTGGTTAAACATCAGATACAATTCGTCTTGTGTAGATCTAGCGAATGATCTTTGCGCTCATGAATCATCATTTGTTGTCTGCCAAATCATTTTGACTGAGGGCAAAGAGAAGTTTCATAACTTTACTTTTTAAGGATATTTAAATACACATGCAGTGAAGATAATGTAGGCGTTGCCTGGACCACATTTGTGTGGCTATTAATGTTTAATATATATTTTTAATGAAAATGAAAAGAGGCAAAGTGGTGTTTTATGACAAATTTCTCCTGGAGCGCCTTGAACGCGCGTCTATTTCGCTTTAAACACTCACATTTCTACGCGTGTCCAATTCGCCGCGGGCGCGCGAATGGATTCAAAATGTTCACATGTCAAACTAGACGCGGTATACGCAATTTTGATGCGTGCGCTGACCCCGCCTCACTGCAAGACGCTCAATTCACGTCATTCGTTTGAACTGGACACCCGAATGAGGCGGAATCACGTCCTTCGCAGTGCGCGAAACGCGCCTTTCCATTGACTTAACATTGAAATCACTCGCGCCAGACGCTCTATTCGCATCTGGTGTGAACGCAGCATTAGTGTCGTCTCTGCTGAAGACTCACTGTGAGCTGCTGCTGGTGGATCTGGATGTCCCGGAGCAGACGCCGGCTGTGGTTGTTGTGTCTCTGAGCCGTGGTCAGGCCGTCCTGGACGCTCAGGAGCCGCTGCTCGTGTCTGCCGAGTGTTGAGGAGATGTTCTCCAGTCTGAACTGGTTGTGACCAAGCGGCTGCGACATCTCGTCCTGAACCCTCCGCAGCACAGACACTGCAGAACTGAACACACACACACACACACACTCCATTAGAAACCGAGCATGTGTTTGCACAGGTGAGTGATGGACGCAGGTGTTCCATGCCTGAGCGCGCTCTGAGCAGTCGAGCTGCAGTGTGTCAGATCAATGCTCCGGATCTTCTCCAGCGCCGCACTCGCCTCCTCCAGCTGGAACGTGCGGTTCACTTCATCCAGACCGCCGTCCGTCGTCACATTCACAGAGCGCACCTGCTCCATCAGGCCTGAACCAATCACAAACCAGCAGAGATGAGCTCAGCAGCCAATCAAATCAGGTTCTTAAAGGGATAGTTCACCCAAAAATGAAAATTAGCCCATGATTTCCTCTCCCTCAAGTCATCTGAGGTGTGTATGACATTCTTCTTTCAGACGAATAAAATCTGAGTTATATTACAAAAGTTCAGGCTAATCCAAGCATTAGAATTGGATTAATAGTTGCTCTGTTTCTGAAGTCCATAAAAAGTGCATCTGCCCGTCATTTAACTGCTCCACACGGCTCTGGGGTGTTAATAAAGGCCTTCTGAAGCGAATCGACGCGTTTGAAAAATATCCATATTTAAAACTTTATCAAGTAAACTTTCGGCCGACCGCCTTCCACGTCATGACGAGCGGAGCTGAGCGTTAGTCTTTCCATCCGCAGGGGAACTTTCAACACTTTTTCCATAAATTGAACAGGGAAGGCGGTCGGCTGAAAGTTTACTTGATAAAGTTATAAATATGGATATTTTTCTTCCACAAACGCGTTGATTCGCTTCAGAAGGCCTTTATTAACACCCCAGAGCCGCTGGAGCAGTTATATGACGCACAGATGCACTTTTTATGGACTTCAAAAACAGAGCAACTATGAATCCAATTCTAATGCTTGGATTAGCCTGGACTTTTGTAATATAACTCTTTTTATTCGTCTGAAAGAACAATGTCATACACACCTAGAATGACTTGAGGGCGAGTAAATTATGGGCTAATTTTCATTTTTGGGTGAACTATCCCTTTAATAACTGTGTTATACATCACTGTGTTACCGAGGATGGCAGAATGAGTGTTATTGATGAGCTCCAGCAGCCGTTTGCCCTGTGTGAGTCTGTCCTCAGAGGTCAGCAGCACATCTTCACTGCCATCGAACACACTCTGCACCTGCACACACACACACACACACACACACTGAGCATCAGCATCAGTCGCCCGTCGCCATGGTTACCATGAGGAGGGATGCGAGCGGTACCTGCTGCTGCAGGTCAGTGATGTGTTCGCTCAGGTTGCTCAAGCGTTGCTCTCCTGCGGTCAGCTGATGATCTGGACTCTGCTCCCACGACATCAAACTCTGGAAAGGATGTTTACACATGCATGATGCATACTAATGTTACATGAATGACGCTTTATGCATGCAGACTAGGTCACGTGACTGACCTTGACCTCTCGGGTCTGGTTCTCCAGGGTCATCAGCTGGCTGTAGGGGGCGACAACCACACCGGACAGGTTCAGAGACGCGGCCGAGCCGTCTAAAGCGTCCAGATCGTCCAACAGCACTCCAGTGCAGCCATCATCACACGCTGCAGAAACATGAGCCGAATCAACACTGAGCTGAATCAACACTGGACAGAATCAACACTGGACAGAATCAACACTGGACAGAATCAACACTGGACAGAATCAACACTGGACAGTATCAACACTGGACAGAATCAACACTGGACAGAATCAACACTGAGCCGAATCAACAACACTGAGCCGAATCAACACTGGGCCGAATCAACACTGGGCCGAATCAACACTGGGCCGAATCAACACTGAGCCGAATCAACTCTGGACCGAATCAACACTGGACAGAATCAACACTGGACAGAATCAACACTGAGCCGAATCAACACTGGGCCGAATCAACACTGGACAGAATCAACACTGGACAGAATCAACACTGAGCCGAATCAACACTGGACAGAATCAACACTGGGCCGAATCAACACTGGACAGAATCAACACTGGACAGAATCAACACTGAGCCGAATCAACACTGGGCCGAATCAACACTGGACAGAATCAACACTGGACAGAATCAACACTGAGCCGAATCAACACTGGGCCGAATCAACACTGGACAGAATCAACACTGGACAGAATCAACACTGAGCCGAATCAACACTGGACAGAATCAACACTGGGCCGAATCAACACTGGACAGAATCAACACTGAGCCAAATCAACACTGAGCCGAATCAACACTGAGCCGAATCAACACTGGGCCAAATCAACACTGAGCCGAATCAACACTGAGCCGAATCAACACTGAGCCGAATCAACACTGAGCCGAATCAACACTGGACAGAATCAACACTGAGCCAAATCAACACTGAGCCGAATCAACACTGAGCCGAATCAACACTGAGCCGAATCAACACTGGACCGAATCAACACTGGGCCGAATCAACACTGGGCCGAATCAACACTGGGCCGAATCAACACTGGGCCGAATCAACACTGGACAGAATCAACACTGGGCCGAATCAACACTGAACTGAATCAACACTAAACAGAATCAGCACTGAACAGAATCAGCACTGAAGAGAATCAACACTGAACTGAATCAACACTGAACTGAATCAACACTGAACTGAATCAACACTAAACAGAATCAACACTGAACTGAATCAACACTGAACTGAATCAAACTGAACTGAATCAACACTGAACACTGAACTGAATCAACACTGAACTAAATCAACACTGAACTGAATCAACACTGAACTGAATCAACACTGAACTGAATCAACACTAAACAGAATCAACACTGAACTGAATCAACACTAAACAGAATCAACACTAAACAGAATCAACACTAAACAGAATCAACACTAAACAGAATCAACACTAAACAGAATCAACACTGGACCAAATCAACACTAAACAGAATCAACACTGAACTGAATCAACACTAAACAGAATCAACACTAAACAGAATCAACACTGAACTGAATCAACACTGAACTGAATCAACACTAAACAGAATCAACACTGGACCAAATCAACACTGAACTGAATTGAGCTGAAAACAACACTATCAACTGAAATTGAATTTGTTTAATAGTTGATGGATTCTGTAACATCGACACTGTTATTTTCTGGTTTATCACGCGAAGCATCTTTGAAACATCTGTAGAAATAAGGCTGACTTACACACACACTGTTCGCTGACCAGCACATGTCTCTCCTCGCACTGGTCACACAGGTGACCTCTGACCCCGGCCTTGCACTCGCAGCGGCCCGTCTGTCCGTCACAGATGGCGTGCGCTGACCCCGCCTCACTGCACTGGCACGCCTGGCACCGCCCGCCCGGCTCCGACGGGTTACCATAGTAACCGACCGAACACCTGAGAGACGCGGGAGAGAGCGTTAGCACACGAGTGTGTGTTTGCGTGTGTGCCGTGATGTCACATGACCTCACCTCTCACAGTAGCGGCCCTCATACCCCTCCTCACAGCGGTCACAGCGGAAGTCTCCAGCGCCCTCTAGCACACACGTCGCGCTGAAGCTACACACACGCAAAATATACTTTCATTACATAACACTATTTATATGCTTATTTATATACACACAGTCATGTGATCTAACCTCTGACCCCGCAGCGGACAGGCACACAGCGAGCAGTCACTGACGGAGCCCTGCACCTTCCCATAATGCCCTGCGGCGCACACGTGGCAGTGCTCTCCTGCGGTGTTGTGCTGACATCCCTGAACACACCATAGTTTAAGCATCATTTTCTCTTTATTATCAGGTTAAAAGCAGGTTTAAAGCAGGGTTAAAGAAGGGTTAAAGAAGGGTTAAAGAAGGGTTAAAGCAGGTTTAAGGCAGGGTTAAAGAAGGTTTAAAGCAGGGTTAAAGCAAGTTTAAAGAAGGTTAAAAGCAGGGTTAAAGCAGGTTTAAAGCAGGGTTAAAGCAAGTTTAAAGAAGGTTAAAAGCAGGGTTAAAGCAGGTTTAAAGCAGGTTTAAAGCAGGTTTAAAGCAGGGTTAAAGAAGGGTTAAAGTAGGGTTAAATAAGGTTTAAAGCAGGGTTAAAGCAGGGTTAAAGCTGGTTTAAAGCAGGGTTAAAGCAGGGTTAAAGCTTGTTTAAAGCAGGTATAAAGAAGGGTTAAAGCACGTTTAAATCAGGTCTAAACAAGGGTTAAAGCAGGTTTTAAGCAGGTTTAAAGCAGGGTTAAAGCAGGGTTAAAGTAGGGTTAAATAAGGTTTAAAGCAGGTTTAAAGCAGGGTCAAAGCTGGTTTAAAGCAGGGTTAAAGAAGGTTTAAATCAGGTATAAAGAAGGGTTAAAGCATGTTTAAATCAGGTATAAACAAGGGTTAAAGCAGGTTTTAAGCAGGGTTAAAGTAGGTTTAAAGCAGGTTTAAAGTAGGTTTAAAGCAGGGTTGAAGCAGGTTTAAAGCAGGTTTAAAGCAGGGTTGAAGCAGGGTTAAAGTAGGTTTAAAGCAGGGTTAAAGCAGGTTTAAAGCAGGTTTAAAGCAGGGTTAAAGTAGGTTTAAAGCAGGTTTTAAGCAGGGTTAAAGTAGGTTTAAAGCAGGTTTAAAGCAGGTTTAAAGCAGGGTTGAAGCAGGGTTGAAGCAGGTTTAAAGCAGGTTTAAAGCAGGGTTAAAGCAGGTTTAAAGCAGGTTTAAAGCAGGGTTGAAGCAGGGTTAAAGTAGGTTTAAAGCAGGGTTAAAGCAGGTTTAAAGCAGGTTTAAAGCAGGTTTAAAGCAGGTTTAAAGCAGGTTTAAAGCAGGTTTAAAGCAGGGTTAAAGCAGGTTTAAAGCAGGTTTAAAGCAGGTTTAAAGCAGGGTTAAAGCAGGGTTAAAGCAGGTATAAAGCAGGTTTATTGGCCTGGATTTCCTCACCAGACATTGGCCCGTCTCCAGGTCACATGACAGACTGTGGTTGTTGCACCGGCACGGGACGCAGGGCCGAATGATCGGCCGGTTTCGGCCCTTCATGTTGAGCTCAGACATGGCCTGACGGTAATGACCCGGAGCACACTCCTGCAGCAGAGCATGATGGGTAAAAACATCAGGAAATGATGTGATAGCATCTCAATCAAAATTTTTATTGTTGTATTATATTATATTATAAATGATTAATTCTATATATTTATATTTTACTATGCAATATATTACATTTAAACAGCATACAAATAATACAAAATGATGTCATGTAAAGTCAAGTCTCTGACCTGACAGGAGAGTCCGGCGTATCCCAGCGGACACTCACACGTCTCCACCAGCCGCGCCTCTTCTCCGCCCTCGGGAACCTCCTCCGCCTCCAGCGCCGTCTCCATGGAGATATTAGAGATGCTGGAGAGAGACAGAAACAGGTTCAGGCGTGTCTTACAGGGATTGGTCAGGATGTTATCCTGGAGGAACATGTGACTGACCGGCTCTGCTGCAGCCCTGACCCGTACGACGCCTTGATGAGGACGTACTCCAGGTTACTCAGCACTGACAGGAAGTCTGCGTGGCTCACTGCTTCATCCGACACGGAGTTGAAATACTTCCACTTGTGCTGCACACAGACAGGAGGAGCGGTCAGAGACGTGCTTCAGGACACACACACACACACGGCCAGAGACGGGCTTCAGGACACACACACACACACACGGCCAGAGACGGGCTTCAGAACACACACACACACACGGCCAGAGACGGGCTTCAGGACACACACATACACACACACACACGGCCAGAGACGGGCTTCAGGACACACACACACACACACGGCCAGAGACGGGCTTCAGGACACACACACACACACACACGGCCAGAGACGGGCTTCAGGACACACACACACACACACACACACGGCCAGAGACGGGCTTCAGAACACACACACACACACGGCCAGAGACGGGCTTCAGGACACACACATATACACACACACACACACACACGGCCAGAGACGGGCTTCAGGACACACACACACACACACACACACACACGGCCAGAGACGGGCTTCAGGACACACACACACACGGCCAGAGACGGGCTTCAGGACACACACACACACACACACGGCCAGAGACGGGCTTCAGGACACACACACACACACGGCCAGAGACGGGCTTCAGGACACACACACACACACACACACACACACACACACACACACGGCCAGAGACGGGCTTCAGGACACACACACACACACACACACGGCCAGAGACGGGCTTCAGGACACACACACACACACACACGGCCAGAGACGGGCTTCAGGACACACACACACACACACACGGCCAGAGACGGGCTTCAGGACACACACACACACACACACACGGCCAGAGACGGGCTTCAGGACCAGTGTTGGGGAAAGTTACTTTGAAAAGTAATGCATTACAATATTGCGTTACTCCCTTAACAACTAACTAATTGAGTTACTTAGTTACTTTTGAAGAAAAGTAATGCGTTATGTTACTTTTGCGTTACTTTTTCTCACCTGAGCTGGGCTTGTTTTTGTTTTGTTTTTATAACAAAAAGTTATATTTTTGTGTAACGGTAAAGACCTCTTCATTCCAAAATGTAAATAATGCGCCCCAGGCTGAGGTAAAGATGCAGATTCCCTCATGAACACTAGAGGGCGCAGCTCTGGATAATGGAGAAGAGGACGCAGGAGAAAAAAGTTTTACCAATATAAACTAAAAATCTAGTCATTTTCATCATCAGCAGCAGCAAGACATTGGTAAATTAAATATAAAGGTAGATTATACATAAAAATTGTTGTTTTATTTAACATTCAATTATTGGAGGTTTGCATAGTATTCTGATTTTGCATTTGACTGATTTTCTTCATTTTGAGGAGGACAGAATCTTTATTGTGCAAGTGAGATAAATAACTGCTCACATTTAGTCTAGAACTACAATAACCCTCATGTTCACACACACACACACACACACCTCTGTACTGACTCTCAACATGAGGACAGGAAAGCTGTCAGTCACATTAATGTGAAAAAGTAACGCATATATTTTGTTGTAAATTTGAAAAGTAATGCGTTACTTTACTAGTTACTTGGAAAAAGTAATATTATTACGTAACTCAAGTTACTTGTAATGCGTTACCCCCAACACTGCTCAGGACACACACACACACACACGGCCAGAGCCGGAGAGAGCAGACTCACCTCGGTCAGAGGGACTTCCTGTGCCGAGCGGACGCCGTTTTCCGGCGCGGGAGCGTCCGTGTAGATGACCAGCCTGCGCAGGTGTCCACCCCTCATCAGAACCTGCGGCTCGTGATTGGCCAGCCCGACGCCATCGAGGGCGAAGAAGGCCAGCGTGTAGGAGAGCCTTCCTCCGTACGACAGCAGCTACAACACACACACCATCAGCACAACAGCAGTCGCTACTTCACTCCACAGTTACTAAAGCATTATTATAAAGCATATGTTGTACCTCATTACTGTGGTATTTCTCCGGTTCTGTACCTCATTACTGTGGTTCTGTACCTCATTACTGTGGTATTTCTGTGGTTCTGTACCTCATTACTGTGGTATTTCTGTGGTTCTGTACCTCATTACTGTGGTATTACTGTGGTTCTGTACCTCATTACTGTGGTATTACTGTGGTTCTGTACCTCATTACTGTGGTATTACTGTGGTTCTGTACCTCATTACTGTGGTTCTGTACCTCATTACTGTGGTATTACTGTGGTTCTGTACCTCATTACTGTGGTTCTGTACCTCATTACTGTGGTATTTCTGTGGTTCTGTACCTCATTACTGTGGTATTACTGTGGTTCTGTACCTCATTACTGTGGTTCTGTACCTCATTACTGTGGTATTACTGTGGTTCTGTACCTCATTACTGTGGTATTACTGTGGTTCTGTACCTCATTACTGTGGTATTACTGTGGTTCTGTACCTCATTACTGTGGTTCTGTACCTCATTACTGTGGTATTTCTGTGGTTCTGTACCTCATTACTGTGGTATTTCTGTGGTTCTGTACCTCATTACTGTGGTATTTCTCCGGTTCTGTACCTCATTACTGTGGTTTTACTGCGGTTCTGTACCTCATTACTGTGGTTTTACTGCGGTTCTGTACCTCATTACTGTGGTTTTACTGCGGTTCTGTACCTCATTACTGTGGTATTTCTGCGGTTCTGTACCTCATTACTGTGGTATTTCTGCGGTTCTGTACCTCATTACTGTGGTATTTCTGCGGTTCTGTACCTCATTACTGTGGTTCTGTACCTCATTACTGTGGTTCTGTACCTCATTACTGTGGTATTTCTGCGGTTCTGTACCTCATTACTGTGGTATTTCTGTGGTTCTGTACCTCATTACTGTGGTATTTCTGTGGTTCTGTACCTCATTACTGTGGTTCTGTACCTCATTACTGTGGTATTTCTGTGGTTCTGTACCTCATTACTGTGGTATTTCTGTGGTTCTGTACCTCATTACTGTGGTATTTCTGTGGTTCTGTACCTCATTACTGTGGTATTTCTGCGGTTCTGTACCTCATTACTGTGGTATTACTGTGGTTCTGTACCTCATTACTGTGGTATTTCTGCGGTTCTGTACCTCATTACTGTGGTATTTCTGTGGTTCTGTACCTCATTACTGTGGTATTTCTGTGGTTCTGTACCTCATTACTGTGGTATTTCTGTGGTTCTGTACCTCATTACTGTGGTATTTCTGTGGTTCTGTACCTCATTACTGTGGTATTACTGCGGTTCTGTACCTCATTACTGTGGTATTTCTGCGGTTCTGTACCTCATTACTGTGGTATTTCTGCGATTCTGTACCTCATTACTGTGGTATTACTGTGGTTCTGTACCTCATTACTGCGGTTCTGTACCTCATTACTGTGGTATTACTGTGGTTCTGTACCTCATTACTGTGGTATTACTGTGGTTCTGTACCTCATTACTGTGGTATTTCTGCGGTTCTGTACCTCATTACTGTGGTATTTCTGCGGTTCTGTACCTCATTACTGTGGTATTACTGTGGTTCTGTACCTCATTACTGTGGTATTTCTGTGGTTCTGTACCTCATTACTGTGGTATTTCTGTGGTTCTGTACCTCATTACTGTGGTATTACTGTGGTTCTGTACCTCATTACTGTGGTATTTCTGTGGTTCTGTACCTCATTACTGTGGTATTTCTGCGGTTCTGTACCTCATTACTGTGGTTCTGTACCTCATTACTGTGGTTCTGTACCTCATTACTGTGGTTCTGTACCTCATTACTGTGGTATTACTGCGGTTCTGTACCTCATTACTGTGGTATTTCTGCGGTTCTGTACCTCATTACTGTGGTATTTCTGTGGTTCTGTACCTCATTACTGTGGTATTTCTGCGGTTCTGTACCTCATTACTGTTGTATTTCTGTGGTTCTGTACCTCATTACTGTGGTATTTCTGTGGTTCTGTACCTCATTACTGTGGTATTACTGTGGTTCTGTACCTCATTACTGTGGTATTTCTGCGGTTCTGTACCTCATTACTGTGGTATTTCTGCGGTTCTGTACCTCATTACTGTGGTATTACTGTGGTTCTGTACCTCATTACTGTGGTATTTCTGCGGTTCTGTACCTCATTACTGTGGTATTTCTGCGGTTCTGTACCTCATTACTGTGGTATTACTGTGGTTCTGTACCTCATTACTGTGGTATTTCTGTGGTTCTGTACCTCATTACTGTGGTATTTCTGCGGTTCTGTACCTCATTACTGTGGTTCTGTACCTCATTACTGTGGTATTACTGCGGTTCTGTACCTCATTACTGTGGTATTTCTGTGGTTCTGTACCTCATTACTGTGGTATTACTGTGGTTCTGTACCTCATTACTGTGGTATTTCTGTGGTCCTGTACCTCATTACTGTGGTATTTCTGTGGTTCTGTACCTCATTACTGTGGTATTTCTGTGGTTCTGTACCTCATTACTGTGGTATTACTGCGGTTCTGTACCTCATTACTGTGGTATTTCTGTGGTTCTGTACCTCATTACTGTGGTATTTCTGCGGTTCTGTACCTCATTACTGTGGTATTTCTGTGGTTCTGTACCTCATTACTGTGGTATTACTGTGGTATTACTGTGGTTCTGTACCTCATTACTGTGGTATTACTGTGGTTCTGTACCTCATTACTGTGGTATTTCTGTGGTTCTGTACCTCATTACTGTGGTATTTCTGCGGTTCTGTACCTCATTACTGTGGTATTACTGTGGTTCTGTACCTCATTACTGTGGTATTTCTGTGGTTCTGTACCTCATTACTGTGGTATTTCTGCGGTTCTGTACCTCATTACTGTGGTATTTCTGTGGTTCTGTACCTCATTACTGTGGTTCTGTACCTCATTACTGTGGTATTTCTGTGGTTCTGTACCTCATTACTGTGGTATTTCTGTGGTTTTGTACCTCATTACTGTGGTATTTCTGCGGTTCTGTACCTCATTACTGTGGTTCTGTACCTCATTACTGTGGTTCTGTACCTCATTACTGTGGTATTACTGCGGTTCTGTACCTCATTACTGTGGTATTTCTGTGGTTCTGTACCTCATTACTGTGGTATTTCTGCGGTTCTGTACCTCACTACTGTGGTTCTGTACCTCATTACTGTGGTATTACTGTGGTTCTGTACCTCATTACTGTGGTATTACTGCGGTTCTGTACCTCATTACTGTGGTATTTCTGTGGTTCTGTACCTCATTACTGTGGTATTTCTGCGGTTCTGTACCTCATTACTGTGGTTCTGTACCTCATTACTGTGGTATTACTGTGGTTCTGTACCTCATTACTGTGGTATTTCTGTGGTTCTGTACCTCATTACTGTGGTATTTCTGCGGTTCTGTACCTCATTACTGTGGTATTACTGTGGTTCTGTACCTCATTACTGTGGTATTTCTGTGGTTCTGTACCTCATTACTGTGGTATTTCTGCGGTTCTGTACCTCATTACTGTGGTATTTCTGCGGTTCTGTACTTGTGGTATTTCTGCGGTTCTGTACCTTGTTGCCGTGGTATTTCTGCGGCAGCCTCCAGTAATACGGTGCGGTGAGGACAGACAGACTGTGCAGGTGAGCGGCGTCCAGCAACATGTCCTGATCGCTGTGATAAACGCCCTCTAGCGTCCCCTGCAGGTCACTCTGAGACACCACACGCAGCAGAGGCGGAGCAGAACCCAGCCTCACCTGAACACAGACAGAGACAGAGAGAGAGAGAATGAGAGTGTGTGTGTGTGTGTGTGTGTGTGTGTGTGTGTGTGTGTGTTAGTAAATACAAATTAGTAAATACAAAAAAACATCAAAACCATTCAACAGTAAAAATCTAATTGATGTCCAACAAATAAACAACAGATATAATACAGATCAACAATTGATAAAGCTTGGGTTGCTGAATATTCGATCCCTTTCCCCAAAAGGGCTTATTGTTAATTATTATCATTACAGATAATAATCTAGATGTGCTGTGTTTGACAGAAACCTGGCTAAAACTTTCTCCAAGGTTTATTTTTCTCCATTCTGCTCCTGATGTGGTTTTGGTTCTTGCCACTGTCGCCTCTGGCTTGGTTTGCTCAGTTGGAGACACTACATTTTTCTACTAAATAGCCAAATAAATCTAATTATTAAACTAAATTAACAATATAAACTAAATTATTGATCTAAAGCCCACACTGTCACTGTATGATAATTGAAATGAACTGATGACATCAGCGTTTTCTCCAGAATGGCTATACAGCTGAATAAAATTATGCTGCATTATTTTCCTGTTTAACACTGTAAAGCTGCTCTGAGACAATCTGCATTGTTAAAAGCGCTATATAAATAAAGTTGACTTGACTTGTGTGTGCGAGTGTGTGAGAGTGTGTGTGTATGTGTGTGTGAGAGTGTGTGTGAGAGAGTGTGTGTGTATGTGTGTGTGAGAATGTGTGTGAGAGAGTGTGTGTGTGTGTGTGTGTGTGTGTGAGAGAGTGTGTGTGTGTGTGTGTGTGTGTATGTGT
>JARQWZ010005534.1:37500-50000 GCA_033150135.1 Gobio occitaniae
AAACCTACCCATCACACACACACACACACACACACTCCCCCTGCCCCTACACCTACCCATCACACACACACACACACACACACACACACACACACACTCCCCCTGCCCCTAAACCTACCCATCACACACACACACACACACACACACACTGCCCCTGCCCCTACACCTACCCATCACAGGAAACATTCTGCATTTTTACATTTTCAAAAAGCATCACTTAGTCTGATTTATAAGATGTTTTCCTCATGGGGGCCAAAAAATGTCCCCACAAGGACGAGGATTTCGGATATTGCCATCTTTGTGGGAACATTTTTTGGACATTGTGGTCCCCATAACGTAGGGATTACCAGTCCACTCTCACACACTCACACATTCACTCACACACTCGCTCACTCTCACACACTCGGCTCACACTTGCTCACTCGCTCACACACCTGCTCACACACTCACTCGCTCACACACTCGCTTACACACACTCTCACACACTCTCACACACTCTCACACTCGCTCACACTCGCTCACACATTCGCTCACACACTCGCTCACTCTCACACACTCGGCTCACACTTGCTCACTTGCTCACACACCTGCTCACACACTCGCTCACTCTCACACACTCACACTTGCTCACTCGCTCGCTCACACACTTGCTCACTCTCACACACTTGCACACTCAGCTCAAACTTGCTCACACACTCGCTCACAGACTCGCTCTCACACTTGCTCACTCTTACACACTTGCTCACTCGGCTCACACTTGCTCCCTCGCTTACACACTCGCTCACACACTCGCTCACACACTCGCTCACACACTCGCTCACTCTCACGCACACACACACACACACACACACAAACTTGCTCACTCTCACACACTCGCTCACCCTCACATAGTCGCTCACACGCTCACACACACTCGCTCACTCTCACACACTCGCTCACACACTCGGCTCACACTCACACACTCGCTCACACATTCGGCTCACACTTGCTCACTCGCTCACACAAACACACGCTCACTCTCACACACTCGCTCACCCACTCTCACACTCTCACACACACTCGCTCACTCACACATTCGCTCACTCACACACTCGCTCACTCACTCACACACACACACACTCGCTCACTCTCACACAATCGGCTCACACTTGCTCACTCGCTCACACACACACACACACACACACGCTCACTCTCACACACTCGCTCACACACTCTCACACACACATTCGCACACTCGCTCACTCACACATTCGCTCGCTCACACACTCACTCGCTCACTCTCACACACACACACACACACACACACACACACACGCTCACTCGGCTCACACTTGCTCACTCCCTCACACACACACACACACACACACACACACACACACACGCTCACTCTCACACACTTGCTCACTCTCACACACACTCTCACACACTCACACATTCACTCACACACTCGCTCACTCTCACACACTCGGCTCACACTTGCTCACACACACACATTCTCACACACACACTCTCACACACACTCTCACACACACTCTCACACACACACTCGCTCACTCTCACACACACACACACACACACACACACACACACACACTCTCTCACACACTTGCTCACTCACTCTCACACACTTGCTCACTCACTCTCACACACTTGCTCACTCTCACACACTCGCTCACATACTCGCTCACACATTCACTTACACACTCGGCTCACTCGCTCACACACTCACACACACACACACACACTCACACACTCACACACTCGCTTACTCACACATTCGCTCACTCTCACACACTCACACACACTCTGTAATATCTGGTTCGTGCTCTTACGTGTGCATCCGTTCTCTCTGAAGCTGTAGTATCCTTGGTGACAGCGATCACATTTGTCACCTGTCACTCCAGTGATGCATTGGCACCGCCCCTCCTCGTCACATGATGCTGACAGAGATCCTGATTGGTTACATTCACACAGTCTGCAGCCCTCGCCGCTGTTAATGCCGTGATAACCAGCCTGAAATACACACACACACATACACCCGTAAGTTCATGCTACAGTCAGACTATTAATAAAAAAGATGAATCAATGAAAATTATATGAAATATATGAAACAGATCATAAATCACCGCAGACGTACCTGACAGCGGTCACACGTCTGTCCGACCACATGGGCTTTACACTCACACTGACCCGTGATCACGTTACACACGCGGGACAGAGACCCGTTACCATGGCAACCGCAGGCTATACACACACACACACACACACACACACAGAAACACATGATTTGAGACACACACTACAGTAAAGCTGAGGGTCAGTACCGCATCTGACCACTGGATGTCACTAGAGCTTCACCTCACAGGAGGATCTTTAAATAAATCATTTCAGATTTCTCTATAAATAATATTACTATCACTTAAATATGATTCCTTCAAACAAAAACTTTATTCTGTTATTGTTGCACAACAGAAAAATAAAAAATGTATTGATAAGGGTCAGTTGAGGTCAAAATGGAAGCACATTTAAATAAAATACACATGCATCTTTTCTATGATTGGACAAATGACCTCAGAATTGATGTTTATAAAATGCATATAAATAATGACCGTGGCAGTTTCTGTGTGTGACGGCGTCGCCGTAGAAACCGTCGTCGCAGCGCTCGCAGTGCCTGCCCGCCGTGTGACCGCGGCACTTCACACACTCTCCAGTGAGGCGGTCGCAGTGACCGGCTTCAGACGGGTCCACGTTCCCGTTACACTCGCACGCGGAGCACCGCTGGCCCGGGGCCGTCGGGTCGCCATAGTAACCGTTCGCACACCTGAGCAGGAGATTTAGGGTTTTACTGAAATATTCTCTCAAAATCAAATATTCAAACCGTTGACCAGTGAGATCTCGTACCTCTCACACGTGTTCCCTGTGTATCCCAGCGGACACTGATCACACACCAGCTCACCGGGAGCCTGCAGCACACATGAGGGGCTGAAACTACACACACACACACATCATACAGTATACAATAGAGTCTATGTGTTACAGAATATATTCATTTACACACACACGCACACAAAAGCACCCACACACACACACACACACTCACGCACGCACACACATACACACACTCTCTCACACACACACACACACACACACACACTCTCTCTCACACACTCTCACACACTCTCACACACTCTCACACACACACTCTCACACACACACACACACACACACACCCTCTCGCACACACACTCTCTCACACACTCTCACACACACTCTCACACACACCTCTCACACACACCTCTCACACACACTCTCTCACACACTCTCTCACACACTCTCTCACACACGCTCTCGCTCTCGCACACACACACACGCTCTCACACACTCTCTCACACACTCTCTCACACACTCTCTCACACACTCTCTCACACACTCTCTCACACACTCTCTCACACACTCTCTCACACACTCTCTCACACACACACACACACACTCACGCACTCACGCACACACACTCACACACACACACACGCTCTCGCACACACGCACGCTCTCGCACACTCGCACGCTCTCGCACACACACACTCTCTCACACACTCTCACACACTCACACACACTCTCACACACACGCCCTTACAAATAATGACAATTTCTAAATGAATGCAGTTCTGAAGCTTAACTCTTTTGAATGCATGTTGTATTTGTATTGTAATATATGTGGCACTCATGACAGTTATGACCAGTGGCCGATGCAGAAACTGCTTAGATTAGTTTTAAAAGTTGGTCATTTAGTCTTTTTCTTCAAGACTGCTCCTAATATTTTCAAATCTCCTTCTCGTCACACTGCACTGGTTCCCTCTCAGCAGAGGCTCAGGTGTGTGTGAACACATGTATTGGTTGGAACTGTGTCTTGTTCGCTGTAGAGAGATCTGATCCTCTGGTAATTGAGAGCGGTTAAAAGCTCGGTACTTTCATTGTAAGTGTGTGATCCTGAATGCGTTAGTCAGATGAAGACACAGTTTGTGTTACTGTGAGAAACGCTCAGACATGCAGACACACAAAGCCTCCCTCCTCCCTCTGGAGCTTCCGGACGGATCTGGGCACAGTCACTCACTTGTTTGACGCCAGTGTCAGCGGGCAAGCGCATCTCTGGCAGTCGTCCGGCGTGCCCTCGCTGGCATCGCCATAGTAACCCGGCATGCAGCGCTCGCAGTGAGGCCCCGTGGTGTTGTGCGCGCAGCCCTGAGAACACACACACACACACACACCCGCACGGTTACAGCCGCCTCTACACTCCACGGAGAACACCATCAGCAGAGCCGGCCCAAGGCAGAAGCGAACTAAGCGGCTGCTTAGGGCCCCTTGGCCACCAGAGGGCCCCCAAGAGCACAAGAAATGACTCTCCGGCAAAGTTATTTTATGATGTATGTTTTGGACAGAGTAGACAGCAGAGCTTCCAGTTTCTCCCTTGAAATGATAAGTTGTGTAGTCTACATTTTGTAAGTTTTTATATAGAAAATAAAAAGGTTCTTTCTACACAGTCGAATGGAATACAAAAAATAACATTTTAGTTCCGCCAAAATAAAGGCTCTGTTTAATGTTTGAAAGAAATCAATATTTCTTGTTTTAAAATAAGTCTCTTCTTCTCAACAGGGCTGCATTTATTTGATTAAAAATACAGTAAAAACAGAAATATTGTAAAATTATATTATAATGTAAAACAGCTGTTTTCTATGAGAATATATAGTAAATTGTAATTTATTCCTGTGATCAAAGCTGAATGTATCATCATTCCTCCAGTCTTCAGTGTCACATGACCCTTCACTCATCATTCTCATATGAGGATCTGATGCTCAACACACATCTATGGTTATCAGTGTTGAACAATGTTTTTAGGATTTTTTTTAAAAGCTTTCCATTTCAGATAAATGCTGTTCTTTTGAACCTTCTATTCATCAAAGAATCCTGGGGAAAAGTGAGCATATTCAGCATAAGAGACTACTTAAAAAAAGTACATATCCCAGTGTGAACTGTAGTACAGTAAGACTTACTGTAAGACTTTGAATATTAACGCCTGATCACTCCTGTGGGTTTGCTACTGTTACAATTAAAGGTCCCATGGCATGAAATTTTCATTTTATGAGGTTTTTCAACATTAATATGAGTTCCCCTAGCCTGAATATTGTCCCCAAGTGGATAGAAATGTTGATCGGTGTAAACCCGAGTTCTGGCTGTCTCTCTCTGCCTTTGAGAAAATGACAGGCCAGACGAGCCAATCCTGAAGTCTCCTGGTTTGACGTCCACACAGGAACGGTTTCCTCCCTTTCCTCCGCCCAGAGAATCTGCCACATGCAAACGCTCCAGAGATCATTGCTTGTGAACGAGTGAACGCTGGCAGTTTCTCAGTGTTTGGATGTACAAATGAAAACAGAAGTCTTTTTTCAGTTCCTTCTGATCTGTGATCAGTGAGTTCTGATGTGTAGCTAATTATTTATTATTCGTGCACACACTGCAGCTTCTCTCTCTCCAGACAGAACAGTGTTTTCGTGTTTTCTATCTTGTGAGTCAGTGTTTTTGTACGTCCTCGTCGCGTCTATCGGTTCTACAATGTGCATACAGTCATGAGTTTCTGCTCAACATCAGCAGACTCACATCTTTAGAGATAAACCTCACACACACGCCGAAGCTCGGCCTTCAGCATCCCCGACCCCCAGTACTGCATCTTCAGCATCCCCGACCCCCAGTACTGCATCTGCCCACAGCGGAGGCACCAAACGCGGGGTGAGATTAAGCAGAAGGGGGGTGAGCGTGAGCATATCCGGGCTAGCCAGCTATTCCCACAATAAACTGGATTACATTCGATTACTGCTGTTGTGTCTTTGTTTGCGCTGTGTACTCAACGCGCGTCACTGACGCTTTTATTTTATTTTAAAAATAATGCTATTATCAACACTTACTTTTAACTCGTTCATCTCGACAGCTGTAATGGTACTTTGCATGTGTTACAAAGTTGGTAATAATGATGAAGACGGACTCGGTGTGACTGGGACTCGTGTTTATTCAGAACTCTCAGATACAAACACAGTAAACTCGCGCTGACTGACAGCGCTCTCATAACTCACTAGTTACTATAAATAACTTTGTTAGCAATCGCTGAGCTCCGTCTCTGGTACGTTAGTGATGTCCGGTTCGCGAACGATCTTTCTTTTGAACCAGTTCTTTTTAGTGAACCGAATCAGTTAACCAAATCGGACTGAATCATTCTAAACGGTTCGCATCTCCAGTCAGCACTGATCCATAATTTACTAAAGTTACTAACTTTCTGACATGAGTGACAGCCCCTCCGACTAGAAATAGACTAATAACCTGAAGTATATGCTGTAACTACAACAGTTCAGACATGCTGAGAACTGATGTGAAGTGAACTCAGGTCCATCCGTCTCTCTGGCAGCAGCTCGTGCGTCGTAGACCAAGTTAAACCACGCCCCCTCCGCTCATTTAAAATGCAAAGATGTCAGCCAATCACAACAGTGGGCGTTTTTACTGAAGTCTCACAGCAGACACGCCTCTTGAAGCAGGGCATTCAGCCACAGGGCAAACAGCAGTATAGAAAAAATGCCTTTTATTTCTAAATTATGACATTTTATGATGTAAAAGTCATACTAACAATATAAGTACACCTCAGGAAACATTATAAAATAATAGAAAAATGCCATGCCATGGGACCTTTAAAAACCTTATAAGGATAAAAACATGACAGGCAGACATGATGTAACCAACACAACTACAACTAATACAATTTACACTGGGTTTGCGAATGATCAAGAATTGACAATAGTCAGTCGTATTGGTGGCACAGAGGGGCCCCCAAATAAAATTCTGCTTAGGGCCCCATAAGGGCTTGGACCGGCCCTGAGCATCAGAGTCTGAGAACACCTACCACACACTCTCCGTTGATGTCACACTCGCTCGCGTGGTCGTTGCACTCGCACTGAAGGCAGTTTCCTCCGAACAGAATCCCACCGACCCGATAAAACCCGGGAATACAGTACTGAAGACACACACACACACACACACACACACACACACACTGCTGGGTTAGACACTTGACAAACGCTGTGTGAGGTTCTGAAGCGCTCCTGATGTGTTCCTCACCTCGCAGGAAGAGCCTGAATATCCCCACGGACACTCACACTGCTCCACATCCAGAGGGATTTTAGACGGCCCGGAGTCTGTGTCTCCAACACCTAAAGACACGCGGCTCAGCCTGCGACACACACACACACGATCACAATAAATCACAAATCATGGATGCATGGATGGATGATTGGATGGAAGGATGGATGGATGGATGGATGATTGGATGGATGATTGGATGGATGGATGGATGATTGGATGGATGGATGGATATATGGATGGATGGATGATTGGATGGATGGATGGATATATGGATGGATGGATGATTGGATGGATGGATGGATGATTGGATGGATGGATGGATGATTGGATGGATGGATGGATGATTGGATGGATGGATGGATGATTGGATGGATGGATGGATGGATGGATGATTGGATGGATGGATGGATGATTGGATGGATGATTGGATGATTGGATGGATGGATGGATGGATGGATGGATGGATGATTGGATGGATGGATGGATGATTGGATGGATGGATGGATGATTGGATGGATGGATGGATGGATGGATGGATGATTGGATGGATGGATGATTGGATGGATGGATGGATATATGGATGGATGGATGATTGGATGGATGGATGGATATATGGATGGATGGATGATTGGATGGATGGATGGATGATTGGATGGATGGATGTATGGTTGGATGGATGGATGGATGATTGGACGGATGGATGGATGATTGGATGGATGGATGGATGGATGGATGATTGGATGGATGGATGGATAGATAGATATATGTATGGATGTATGGTTGGAGCGGGTCTGAGGGTCTGACCGGAGTGTTCCCTCAGTGCTGTCCTCCAGCTGAGCTCGGACTCTGAGCGCCGCCACGTCCGCCAGAACCGTCATCAGCTCGTCCCTCTGGATGCTCCTCCCGCTGTGAGCGTCCCTCAGTGTGTGTGGCAGGATCTGCAGCGAGATATCGGCGTCTCAGTGTGAGCGTTCAGGAGCTGGCGAGAGGACGGCGTCTGTCTCAGCGTGCGGCCGTTCCCCTGAAACACACACACACACACACACACTGATGATCTCCTTCACATTCACATCAGCAGGTCACATGATTACACACGATCATCTCACCTCGATGACGACAGTGAAATCGGAGCTCAGCGTTCGGTCCACGTTCTCCTCAGATGTGTCGTACGCAACGCTGTAGTTCAAGAATCCTCCATACGACATCAACTACACACACAAACCACGGACACACACACACGTTAAACACTGCTTCACAGATCTCAGGTCAGCTTCACACTCAAACACGGAAATAAAATATATCTGCAAGCAGCAATAACGGGGCAAAACACAAATAAGAAGACAAGACATGCCAAAATGTCTGACAGGGTCAGACCGACTGCAATTAAACACATTTTAAGATGATTTTAGGCAAAAAGGCTGAAAAATGCATTGAAGTCTATGGGAATTTCATGTTTTGTTCTATTATAGCGCCACCAAGAGGCACAATCCTACCATTTTGTGTATGTGTCCTCGGAGTGAGCGCATACATGTGTGTGTCAATTTTGGTGAAAATATCTCATTTTGTTTTGGAGTTATAGACATTTATATGAAAAACACTTTAATCACACTTTAACACAGTAATCATAAATGACTGACTCCTGACTTTTACTCCCTCTTACTATCAATATTTTAACATTTGTGCATTAGCGTTCAGCTATTGACCTATGTTTCTGAACTTCTGACGCTGGTTTCGTCTCGATCGGACTAGCGGTTTCCAAGATATCAGCTAATGTTTTATAAGCGCTAAATTACGACGCTGCACAAACTATACTCCGAAACCTGGCAAGTCTGGTATCGTTGGACTCGGCAAGGATTCAGGAGACGAAAAAAGTTACTCCCATGAAAATAAGTCAAACACACCCAAAGTTATAAGCATTTGAAAAAAAAACAATTCTCCACTAGGTGGCGCTGTTTCAAAACTTCTCAGGCATCTTCAGGGCATTGTGCTGATGACCCATACCGAGTTTCATAACAATCCGTTCATGTGTTCATAAAATACAGCATTTTAGCACATGGCCGATGAGGTCAAAATGGCCGATAAGGTAAAACTTTTATGATTTTTGGACAAACAGTTCAGAAGTTATAAGCAAAAATAGCCATTTTTTTATCTCTGGACTAAAAACAATTTGACGAAACAACTTGAATTCCATAACCTTTTGTCAGCACCGTCTGAAGATGATCTGGTTCAATTTTTGCGAAAATCAGAGCTATGGCCTAGGAGGAGTTCGCAATTAAGTTTTCGTGTAAATTAAATTGTAAATTGGCGGAAAAATTGTCATGACAGAGAATTTTGTCTCTATCACTTATGGTTCAAAAGTGATTAGCATAAACATGAGTGAAACTTTGGACAGGTGGTGGGGCTAGAGGGATTGAGTTAGAGACTCCAAAATTGGTGTGGTTAATGTCAGTCCTCTATCTGTGTGCCAAATTTCACAACTTTCCCGCAAACGGTTCTATGGGCTGCCATTGACTCCAATGGCGTAATAATAAAAATCGAATGGTTTCAATAGGAGCCTTCGGTGCTTGGCCTCTAATAACAGCGTTCATGCTCATCGATTATAAAAACAAACTAATTTTCAGCTGTAAAGAATAAATATCGGTTCATGAAAATGTATATTTTGTACGCAGCCCTGATTAAAAGTAGTAACAATAAAGGAGTGTGACCTCCATCTGCTCAGATCTGGTGCTCAGCTGATGGAGATGAGCTGTTCTAATCTCATTAATCACCTGGGGACCGACACTGAGGGTGTGTGTGAGCTAATTAGCATTAATGTGCTGATGAGTGTGAGTGTAATGAACACTCACACACACACACACACACACACACACACACACACACACACAGAGGCAGAGGAAGAGCTGGTGTGAAGTGCGGCACCTTGTTGTTGAGGAAAGGCTCCGGCGCGGCCCAGGACCACAGGGACGGAGACACAGAGCCGTTGGACACGATGAGGTTTTCATCTGAGATGGGGGACGGGAAGATGGAGGAGCTCTGGAGAGATCGCAGGAGAACCGCATCTCTGTGCTCCACCTGAGGATCAACAACACAACACCTGCTTCAAACCAGTTACAACAACAAAACACACGCTTCAAACCAGTTACAGCATCACAAGACCCGCTTCAAACCAGTCACAGCACAACACACGCTTCAAACCAGTCACAGCGTTATGAATCTCTTGAGTGAATGATTCAATGACTCACTCATAATGACTTCACTTGTTTCATTTCTGGATGAATCAGTGTTTCTGAACGAATCTCTAGAGTGAATGATTCAATGACTCACTCATAAAGACTTTACTTGATTCATTTCTGGATGAATCAGTGTTTCTGAACGAATCTCTTGAGTGAATGATTCAATGATTCACTCATAAAGACTTCACTTGTTTCATTGCTGGATGAATCAGTGTTTCTGAACAAATCTCTTGAGTGAATGATTCAATGACTCTCTCATAAAGACTTTACTTGTTTCATTACTGGATGAATCAGTGTTTCTGAACGAATCTCTAGAGTGAATGATTCAATGACTCACTCATAAAGACTTCACTTGTTTCATTTCTGGATGAATCAGTGTTTCTGAACGAATCTCTAGAGTGAATGATTCAATGACTCACTCATAAAGACTTTACTTGATTCATTTCTGGATGAATCAGTGTTTTTGAACGAATCTCTTGAGTGAATGATTCAATGACTCACTCATAAAGACTTCACTTGTTTCATTGCTGGATGAATCAGTGTTTCTGAACAAATCTCTTGAGTGAATGATTCAATGACTCTCTCATAAAGACTTCACTTGTTTCATTACTGGATGAATCAGTGTTTCTGAACAAATCTCTAGAGTGAATGATTCAATGACTCACTCATAAAGACTTCACTTGTTTCATTACTGGATGAATCAGCGCTATTAATGAACAATGTTATTGTCTGCTGGTGTGGATGCGGATATGGTTATGTTTTTTGGGTGTGATATTGGCAGTAGTTGATCATACCGAGCTGGTGAACCAGGTGGAGCTCTCACACACATCTGACACTCCGAAACAGAAGCACTCAGTGCAGCCCTCGGGATTACTGGCCTGCAGGTTATAGAAACCCTGCTTACACAGATCACAGTTCGAGCCCATCACGTTATCCTGCAGAGAGAGAGAGAGAGACAGCGAGAGAGAGAGAGACAGCGAGAGAGAGAGAGACAGTGAGAGAGAGAGAGAGAGAGAGAGAGAGAGAGAGACAGCGAGAGAGAGAGAGACAGCGAGAGAGAGAGAGACAGCGAGAGAAGAGGTTATGTCATTTAATGCTAAACACAGAAGGACTGGTGGAGATTCTGATTCTCTCAGCAAAGCGAGTATGAAGTGATAGCGTGTGTGTGACATGTGTTTAGCAGTACCTTGCACACACACTCCATGCAGGGGTCGGTGTTGTGGCTTCCGTCCAGGTTACACTCGCAGCGAGTGCATTGTGGGAAATCTCTGTAGCCGAACGCGCATCGGTCACACTTCTCACCCGCAAAACCCTCCTTACACAAACAGTGCCCTGCAGACAGACCTACACACACACACACACACACCGGTTACTCAACGCCTGGAACACACACCTGCACAAAGAGATGATCAGTGGAAACCGAAGCGGAGATGCTCACCTGTGTCTGGGTTGGCGTGTTCATCGTCTCTGATGCACACGGGACTCACTGAACCTCTCGTGTCACACGCACACGCAACACACGGGTTATCAGTGTAAGGAGACACCTGACACACACACGCCACAGGATTAATATTCACAGTCTGTATTTTAGACGCACTCACTCACTTACTCATTCACACACAATCACACACTCACTCACTCACACTCTCTCACACTCACACACTCTCAAACTCTCTCTCACACTCACAAACTCACTCACACTCTCTCACACTCACTCACACTCACTCACACTCTCTCGCACTCACACACTCTCAAACTCTCTCTCACACTCACACACTCACTCACACTCTCTCACACTCACACTCTCACTCACACTCTCTCTCTCACTCTTTCTCACTCTCTCTCTCACACACTCTCACACACTCTCACACACTCTCACACACTCTCACACACTCTCACACACTCTCACACACTCTCAAACTCTCTCTCACACTCTCTAACACTCACTCTCAAACTCTCTCTCACACTCACAAACTCACTCACACTCTCTCACACTCACTCACACTCACTCACACTCACTCACACTCTCTCGCACTCACACACTCTCAAACTCTCTCTCACACTCACACACTCACTCACACTCTCTCACAC
>JARQWZ010005534.1:60000-67500 GCA_033150135.1 Gobio occitaniae
TCGTGAAGTGTGATTGTGCGTCGTCCTTTTCATCTAATGAATGACTTAAGTGCTCAAATGTTGGCTGTAAAGCTTGTAAACCCACCTGAGCTCCGGCGGCCCACCCGTCCCCTCAGGTGTGTGTGTGTGTGTGTGTGTGTGTAATCCTGCACTGAGGGCCCGAGGCCCCGTCGGGGGAGGGAAGGCCCTCACTGAAAGCAGACAAAGGCCTGACTCATCCTCGCTCCAGACGAACACTGAAACACACACTCGTCTGCTTCCACCGAGCCACATTGGCGGATTCTCTAGCGCTTAAGGGTTTAATGCTTATTCAGATTTCTGTGGTTTCTGCTTCTGCATGATTTCTGCCTCAGGATTCTCCAGCACAAATATATAAACGTTCTTAAATCGAGATACATTTACAGGAGAAGACTCAGTTCACTGCTTGAGATGCGAATTTAAGCACATTTGTGCTTTAAACAAGAACAAATATCTCCCAATGGGGTCATAAAATAAACTTCCTTTAAAGGGAAGATATGTTGAGTCAACCAAATCCAAAGTTATAAGCTTGTGAATATTTGATTTTACCACTAGGTGGCGCTGCATCGAAACTTCTCAGGCTCCTTCAGGGCATGAAGGGCATTGAACGCAAGTACAATTTTGGACAGTTGGTGGCGCTAGACGGATTGAGTTAGAGACTCCAAATTTGGTACGTTGACATTTCAGACTGTCCTCTATCAGTGTGCCAATTTTCCTGCAAGCAGTTCCATGGGGAAGAAGTAAAATAATAATAAGAACGCCAACAATTACAATATATGCCTAATAAATGCCTCAGAAGTGTTTTCATTGTTATACCCGTATTGTAAAGTTTTGCCAATAAAAGCAGACACTTATTATAAAGATTAAATGTATTTATCATCTTCATTCGATCATTCATAGCTCATATTGTGTCTGTGTAAACTCAGAAACACTGAACGCCACTGATACAAGTGAAAAGAAAAGTCCTTCGTACTTTCATGATTTTTGGGAAAACTGTTCAGAAGTTATAAGCGAAATTTTTCGTATCTCCGGACCAGTAGGTGGCGCTGTGCTGAAACGCAGGATATCACCTCAGGTCATGCTTCTGATGACCTGTACCAAATTTGGTCAGAATTCGATAAAGTGTTGCGGAGATACAGCCTTACGTCTATTTCCGCAAGCGATACATAAAATTCATTATTAAAAAAAACGGATGAATCGACTTGAATTCCGTAACTTTTTGTTGGCATTGTCTGAAGATGATCTGGGTCAATTTTTGAAAAAGAATAACATTGAGCCACGGAATCAGATGGAAAAAAGAATTATGTTTCTAGCCCTTACGGTTCAAAAGTTATTAGCACAAACATACGTACAGCTTTGGACAGCAGGTGGCGCTAGAGGGGTTGAGTTAGAGACTCCAAATTTGGTACGGTGACATTTCAGACTGTCCTCTGTCAGTGTGCCAAATTTCATAACTTTATGAAATAAAAGATATAGAAGTAAAAGAATAATAAGAACGCCAACGATTACAATATGTGCCTAATAAATGCCTCAGAAGTGTTTTCATAGTAAAAACCGTATTGTAAAGTTTTATCAATAAAAGCAGACACTTATTATAAAGATTAAATGTATTTATCATCTTCATGCGATTATTCATAACTCATATTGTGTCTGTGTAAACTCAGAAACACTGAACGCTACTGATACAAGTGAAAAGAAAAGTTAAACGTATTTTATTTCGAGTAATTCAAATGTTTAAGTATGGATTAGATTGTGAGTGTGTGTGACAGATCCCGGTTAGCAGGAATCAGTGCTGGAATGCTGCGGATTGTTTCTGGTTTCGGGATTAGTGTGTCTCTTGACCTCTCCAGACAAACACACTTGTGTCGGCCGGCGGCCCCTGAGGGCCTGGAGTCGCTTCACAACACCTCCATTCAGACTCACAGGAAACCGGCCGCTAGTGTACAATTAGCACAGCATTCAGGCTAACGGTGGGACATCATGGCTGAGGAGGAGGGGACGTGAAAACACTTCACTGCGAAACCAAATCTCTACAAAAGCAGGATGCACAGTGATCCAGTGTCCAGCGCAGGACTTTAGTGCGACCATTTTGCTTTTGTGTCCTTGCAATACGCAATTGAAACTGTGTCTGTTAAATACATGAGAGTTAATGAAGAATCATCCGGGAATTAGACGTGAACATTGGACATAAATCATACCTAAAAACAGCTAAACGTATTCGTTTTTCTCTTATTATGTTTATGGTTTGGTTCAAAACTTAAGTTTTGATTTAATACATTTAATTTTTTCCCCAAAGACTAAAACATTCATACAAAGTAAAATTATTAATATATTTTCTTTTCATAATCCAAAATTCTTACTTAATGAAGGTCAATTTAATGTTTTTTGGGGATTTTACACCAAAGCTTAACTAGCTATAATATGAAAGTAGAACACAGGATAAAACTAAAAACATCTTGTTAGCTAAAGTTGAATTATGTTTACTTACTATAAATGAAGGACACATCAAAATTACTTTTTTTTTTTTTAAATATGCGTCATATCTTCTGTTAAGATTATGTTATTATAGTTAACAGAAACTAAAACCACAAAAACGTTGAAATAAAATAAACATTAATTAAAGGGATAGTTCACACAAATGAAGATTAGCCCATGATTTCCTCTCCCTCAAGTCATCCGAGGTGTGTGTGACATTCTTCTTTCAGACGAATAAAATCTGAGTTATATTACAAAAGTCCAGGCTAATCCAAGCATTAGAATTGGATTCATAGTTGCTCTGTTTTTGAAGTCCATAAAAAGTGCATCTGTCCGTCATATAACTGCTCCAGCGGCTCTGGGGTGTTAATAAAGGCCTTCTGAAGCGAATCAACGCGTTTGTGGAAGAAAAATATCCATATTTAACACTTTATCAAGTAAACTTTCGGCCTCCGCCTTCTGTGGAAAAGTGTTGAATGTTGAAAGTGAAACTCGAGATGTGTTCGTGACGTCATGACGAGCGGAGCTGAGCGTTAGTCTTTCCATCCGCAGGAGAACTTTCAACACTTTCTCCATAAGTTGAACAGGGAAGGCAGTCGGCCGAAAGTTTACTTGATAAAGTTTTAAATATGGATATTTTTCTTACACAAACGCGTTGATTCGCTTCAGAAGGCCTTTATTAACACCCCAGAGCCGCTGGAGCAGTTATATGACGGGCAGATGCACTTTTTATGGACTTCAAAAACAGAGCAACTATGAATCCAATTCTAATGCTTGGATTAGCCTGGACTTTTGTAATATAACTCCGATTTTATTCGTCTGAAAGAAGAATGTCACACACACATCAGATGACTTGAGGGAGAGGAAATCATCTAATCTTCATTTTTGGGTGAACTGTCCCTTTAATAAGTAATTTAAACGTATTTCCCCTATTTGCAAATGCGACATTTAAAATTCTCATCTAGTTTAACCTGATGCACTAAAATAAAATTAATGAAAACTATATAGACATATTTAAAACTTAAACTAGCTCTAAAACTAGAAAATATAAAAATACTTAAAATAATATTCCTATAAAACTAAACTATACTAAAATAACCAATGCCAAAAATGATTATTGTAATCATAAACACACTGGTTATAGTGCAAAATAGTTTACTATCACTATTATTCTTCTTGTAGTTTGTATAATGATCGCACACTGGCGGGAATCGGCTGACCCTCGAGGTGACGCCTGACCGTCAGATGACCGCTGTCCTACCTGTCTCAGGTCCAGAGTGATGGTGACCCAGTGGAACTGGCGGCCGTTCTTGATGCTGGGGCTCTGCCACCACTGGTTGGTGCCATCGATGGCGCTGGTAATGAGATGTTGCTCTGTTTGAACACAAACACACATGAAGCTAACAGGCAAAACAAACACACATATTCAACACTGATGCAAACGGCCAATCGCGTTACCTTTGGGATTCTGGCTGTTTGCATCACAGAGCCGACACTGAGGGTTGCGGATTCGTCTCCCGGGAACGTGTTCCACCAGTTTACAGTACATCTCAGGAGCGGGGTCGCCACAGGTGGCGTTGGTGGAGATCTCGGCATTGCTGGCGAGGTTCAGGATAGCAGGAAACAGACCTGGAATGACAGACGGAGAGCCCTTATTATGGGTTCATACTAAAGCAGCTTTTCCCGCTTGAGTGTTGATTATTACTCATATTCTCCTCATTGTTGCGGCTCCTCTCTTCCCAGTCTGTCAGTAACTCTCTGTTTACTTCCTGTCTCTATGAAGCCCCGCCTTCTGAAAGCACACTGTGCTCTGATTGGTCGGCTGGAGCGGTGTGTTGTGATTTTGTGTTTGGGAAATGCTCCGCCCCTTGCCATAACTGGCAGTTTCAACACACAACAACACAGTTTCAACTCAACCAGGCCACGCCCCTAGGGAAGCATGTTTCCACCACAGAATAAAAAAGGCAAATCCGACTTAACATCTCGCAACCCCGACTTTACATCTCGCGACTCCGACTTTACATCTCGCGACTCCGACTTTACATCTCGCGACTCCGACTTTACATCTCGCGACTCCGACTTTACATCTCGCGACTCCGACTTTACATCTCGCGACTCCGACTTTACATCTCGCGACTCCGACTTTACATCTCGCGACTCCGACTTTACATCTCGCGACTCCGACTTTACATCTCGCGACTCCTGACTTTACATCCCGCAAATCCGACTATACATCTTGCAAATCCGACTTTACATCTCGCGACTCCTGACTTTACATCTCGCGACTCCGGCTTTACATCTCGCGACTCCGACTTTACATCTCGCGACTCCGACTTTACATCTCGCGACTCCGACTTTACATCTCGCGACTCCGACTTTACATCTCGCGACTCCGACTTTACATCTCGCGACTCCTGACTTTACATCCCGCAAATCCGACTATATATCTTGCAAATCCGACTTTACATCTCGCGACTCCTGACTTTACATCTCGCGACTCCGGCTTTACATCTCGCGACTCCGACTTTACATCTCGCGACTCCGACTTTACATCTCGCGACTCCGACTTTACATCTCGCGACTCCGACTTTACATCTCGCGACTCCGACTTTACATCTCGCGACTCCGACTTTACATCTCGCGACTCCGACTTTACATCTCGCGACTCCGACTTTACATCTCGCGACTCCGACTTTACATCTCGCAATCCTAACTTTACATCTCGCAACCCTAACTTTACATCTCGCAACCCAGACTTTACATCTCGCAACCCAGACTTTACATCTCGCAACCCAGACTTTACATCTCGCAACCCCGACTTTACATCTCGCGACTTTACATCTCGCGACTCCGACTTTACATCTCGCGACTTTACATCTCGTGACTCCGACTTTACATCTCGCGACTTTACATCTCGTGACTCCGACTTTACATCTCGCGACTACAACTTTACACCACGTGCCTCCAACTTTACATCTCGCAATTCTGAAATAAAAAGTCACAATTATCTTTTTAAATGTTTTATTTTGTGGTGGGAAGAAGCTTACTGACCCTTTATTTTGCGTATGAATTATTATAATGAGGAATATTGTGATGAGTAGGTTCTCAAGACTACAGTGGAGGTTGTTTCAGGAGTTCAGGAACACTGACACTGAGAGAGAGAAGAACGGGAGCATCACACACTATAGAGTACAGCATCCTCGGGCTCTTTCTCGACTCAGAATGCTCAGCCTTCTCTCTTTGAAGAGCGACCCCCGTCCATCCGCCCACGTGTCTGTGTGCCGCCATTCATGACACAAATAACTACCTCTCGCACAATTGACAAAAGCAGCCATCAATTCTCATGAGGAGATAACCATCATCCACTGCTGACCGCTCATTACGGTCAGCAAGAGCTCAATGAGAGGGAACGGCAGATGAAGAAGATCACGAGGTCAATGTCAGCCTTTGATGCACAAACTCTCTACCATACAGCCGGTGACAATCACGCATGCTTAACTTTAATACCTTCAGCACTTCAGAACCAGCTCTAGAGTGGAGATGCTTTAAGTCAGGGGTGTCCAAACCTTTTTTTAAAGGGGGCCAGATTCGATGTTGTGGACACACCCGGGGGCCGGTCCCTTTTCTATTATATATATAAATGACATGTTTTGTTTCTTGGAAACATGACAGATTTGCCAAAAGCTTGAGCTGACAGTAGAGTGGCTTGAGATAGGACACAGGAAATGTATAGATATTTAACAATATCTGTAAAACTTTCATCAACCAAAAAGTTTTAATGGGTGAAATTTAAATATTATTAATGAGTTAGAACTCTATTATTATTTAAATTTAATAAGTGCTCTATTTAGATCAGCACAGGTAAAACCACACTACAATAAATACTTTTCTTGTCTTTTTTCCAGTCCAAATATCTAAAAATTCTTGAATCAAGATGCCTTTACTAAGGAAAATTACATTCCTGGGGGGAAAAAATTAAAATGAATAGATTTTTTGGTTGAAACAAGCTAATTATTTGCCAATGGATTAGAAAAATAATCTTGTTTCTGTCCCAAACAGAAACATTATTATTTCTCTGACTCCATTGGCAGATACATTTGCTTGTTTTAACCAAAAACTCACTTCAATTTCATTTTATTTTCCAGAAAACAAGGAAAAAAAATATCTAATGTAATTTAACTTATCTCGTAAATGCATCTTGATTTAAGAATTTTTAGATATATTTATAATAGAAACAAGATACTAAATGACAGCATTTTTTGCAGTGCACACAAGGCATAAAGTAAAATATATATATATATATATATTTCTATCTAGAATGGCTTTAAGGTATTTAGTCTATAAACATATAAATAAAAATGCACAAAACTGCAAGTTTATGACAAAAATAGTCTGTAATTTGGCCTTTATTACTTATTTAACATTCAGCGGGTAAACACATTTGTTCAGAGTCAGAGTTCGCGAGTTGCTCTGTTTCGTTCCGCTTCTGGCGCTGTTTCCCCGGCCTAAAGTCTAGAACCGCCATCTTGCGTTGACATTGTGAAACTGCACGATTTGTAAATGATCCGCATTTGGACTTTGGACAGCCCTGCTTTAGGGCCTTCAGTGCTGAGGTGTGTGTCAGTTCTGTGCATCAGCAGATGATGGTAAAGTAAGACTGTGAATCTCAGCTTGTGTGTGTTGAGTGAGTGTCCCCAGCCTGGACCTCGGGGGGTTGGTGGCTCTGAATGGACCCCAGTGGAGCTAAACACACACACACACACACACACACACACACACACACACACACTTCAAACGCTCAGCAGATAAAGAGATGGCTGAAGTCACGTTTGCATGTGAGAGCCGCTCGGAGCACCTGAGAACCAATCAAAACACCTCCAGACAAACACATCTGTCTGCTCCAGATCTTCTCAACTAATCTCAGAGATAAATCAGACGATTATAACACCAACACACTTATAGATATTCACCCAGATCCCATTAGGCACCAGTGCATTGCTGCAGGCT
>JARQWZ010005534.1:70000-74691 GCA_033150135.1 Gobio occitaniae
AAAATAATATATTACATAACTTAGTAACACAATGAGTTACTTTTTTTAGGGAGTAACGCAGTAATGTAACATTATTTTTTTTAAAGTAACTAAGTAACACAATAAGTTACTTTTTTAGGGAGTAACGCAGTAATGCCACACATTATTTTGCGTAAAAAGTAACTAAGTAACACACCGAGTTACTTTTTTAGGGAGTAACAAAGTAATGTCAGACATTATTTTGTGTAAATAGTAACTAAGTAACAATTTGTTACTTTGTTTTTAGGGAATAACGCAGTAATGTAACATTATTTTGTGTAAAGAGTAACTAAGTAACAAAATAAGTTACTTTTTTAGGGTGTAACACAGTAATGTTACACATTATTTTGCGTAGAAAGTAACACAATAAGTTACTTTTTTAGGGAGTAACACAGTAATGTAACATTATTTTCCATAAAAAGTAACTAAGTAACACAATAAGTTACTTTTTTAGGGAGTAACGCAGTAATGTAACACATTATTTTCTATAAAAAGTAACCAAGTAACTCAATAAGTTACTTTTTTAGGGAGTAACACAGTAATGCCACACATTATTTTGCGTAAAAAGTAACACAATAAGTTAATTTTTTAGGGAGTAACACAGTAATGTAACATTATTTTCCATAAAAAGTAACTAAGTAACACAATAAGTTACTTTTGTAGGGAGTAACGCAGTAATGTAATACATTAATGTCCATAAAAAGTAACCAAGTAACACAATGAGTTACTTTTTACAGAATAACACAGTAATGTAACACATTATTTTCTATAAAAAGTAACCAAGTAACACAATGAGTTACTTTTTTAGGGAGTAACACAGATTATTTTGCGTAAAAAGTAACTAAGTAACACAATAAGTTACTTTTTTAGGGAGTAACACAGTAATGTAACATTATTTTGCGTAAAAAGTAACTAAGTAACACAATGAGTTACTTTTTAGGGTGTAACAGTAATGTAACATTATTTTGTGTAAAAAGTAACTAAATAACACAATAAGTTACTTTTTTAGGGAGTAACACAGTAATGTAACATTATTTTGCGTAAAAAGTAACTAAACACAATAAGTTACTTTTTTAGGGAGTAACACAGTAATGTAACATTATTTTGCGTAAAAAGTAACTAAGTAACACAATAAGTTACTTTTTTAGGGAGCAATTCCGTAATGTAACTCACTACTTTTAAAAGTAACTTTGGTTAATTTAATTAAACCATATGAAGCACTGAAATACAAAGCGTTCACTACTAAAGTAAACTCATTAAATTGTTTAATTCATCACCCATGTCCACATAACTATACAGTAAATAAAACACACTTACAGTCACGTCCCATGTAGCTTTTACCATCACTAACAAAACAATAGCACAGTTCTACCATGATTTTTTGGACATGTACCATGGAAATACTGTTTTTGCACATCTATTGTGTTATTACCATCATTGTACCATGGTATCACCAAAGTACTGAAAATATTCTACAGAATATCCTGCAGTAAACACTACATCTGAACACAAGGGAAGAGAGTAAAGGCAAACGATGAGCAGAATAAATCAGTTGTGTTCTATGCTCAGGTTCTAATCTAAAGCCTTATATTTTATATTTTTTTACACAGTTTGAATAAAACACTGTAGATGATGAGCACAAATGCGTGTGTGTGTGTGTGTGTGTGTGTGTTTGAGCTCACCTCTCTGCTGAGCCTCAACACAAATCAATGATGAGAAAATCACAGCAAACGGCCACAGCATCTTCATCTTCATCTTCATCTTCTCTAAAATATCTCAATAAACTACTGAATCGAACTCAAACTGTGCAGAAAATTCTCAGAGTTGTGTGTAGAAGTACATTGGTTCTGCTCCTTCTCTCTCTCTCGCTCTCTCTCTGTCTCTCTCATTCAAACTTTAGTCTCTTTCATTCAGTCCCGCTACATTGAATACCACTGGACTGTACCATGAGTTGAGGAGGGGGGAGACCCTCCGGACTGTGCCATGAGCTTAGAGAGAGGGGGGGGAGACCCTCCGGACTGTGCCATGAGCTTAGAGAGAGGGGGGGGGAGACCCTCCGGACTGTGCCATGAGTTTAGAGAGAGGGGGGGGAGACCCTCCGGACTGTACCATGAGTTTAGAGAGAGGGGGGGGAGACCCTCCGGACTGTGCCATGAGTTTAGAGAGAGGGGGGGGAGACCCTCCGGACTGTGCCATGAGTTTAGAGAGAGGGGGGGAGACCCTCCGGACTGTGCCATGAGTTTAGAGAGAGGGGGGGGAGACCCTCCGGACTGTGCCATGAGTTTAGAGAGAGGGGGGAGACCCTCCGGACTGTACCATGAGTTTAGAGAGAGGGGGGGGAGACCCTCCGGACTGTACCATGAGTTTAGAGAGAGGGGGGGGAGACCCTCCGGACTGTGCCATGAGTTTAGAGAGAGGGGGGGGAGACCCTCCGGACTGTGCCATGAGTTTAGAGAGAGGGGGGGGGAGACCCTCCGGACTGTGCCATGAGTTTAGAGAGAGGGGGGGGAGACCCTCCGGACTGTACCATGAGTTTAGAGAGGGGGGGGGGAGACCCTCCGGACTGTGCCATGAGTTTAGAGAGAGGGGGGGGAGACCCTCCGGACTGTGCCATGAGTTTAGAGAGGGGGGAGACCCTCCGGACTGTACCATGAGTTTAGAGAGAGGGGGGGGAGACCCTCCGGACTGTGCCATGAGTTTAGAGAGAGGGGGGGGAGACCCTCCGGACTGTGCCATGAGTTTAGAGAGAGGGGGGGGAGACCCTCCGGACTGTGCCATGAGTTTAGAGAGAGGGGGGGGAGACCCTCCGGACTGTGCCATGAGTTTAGAGAGAGGGGGGGAGACCCTCTGGACTGTGCCATGAGTTTAGAGAGGGGGGAGACCCTCCGGACTGTGCCATGAGTTTAGAGAGGGGGGGGGAGACCCTCCGGACTGTGCCATGAGTTTAGAGAGGGGGGGGGAGACCCTCCGGACTGTGCCATGAGTTTAGAGAGGGGGGGGGAGACCCTCCGGACTGTGCCATGAGTTTAGAGAGGGGGGGGGGAGACCCTCCGGACTGTGCCATGAGTTTAGAGAGGGGGGGGGAGACCCTCCGGACTGTGCCATCAGTTTAGAGAGGGGGGGGGGGAGACCCTCCGGACTGTGCCATGAGTTTAGAGAGGGGGGGGGAGACCATCCGGACTGTGCCATGAGTTTAGAGAGGGGGGGGAGACCCTCCGGACGGGGGGGGAGACCCTCCGGACTGTGCCATGAGTTTAGAGAGGGGGGGGGGAGACCCTCCGGACTGTGCCATGAGTTTAGAGAGGGGGGGGGAGACCCTCCGGACTGTGCCATGAGTTTAGAGAGGGGGGGGGGAGACCCTCCGGACTGTGCCATGAGTTTAGAGAGGGGGGGGGGAGACCCTCCGGACTGTGCCATGAGTTTAGAGAGGGGGGGGGGAGACCCTCCGGACTGTGCCATGAGTTTAGAGAGGGGGGGGGGAGACCCTCCGGACTGTGCCATGAGTTTAGAGAGGGGGGGGGAGACCCTCCGGACTGTGCCATGAGTTTTGAGAGGGGGGGGGAGACCATCCGGACTGTACCATGAGTTTAGAGAGGGGGGAGACCCTCCGGACTGTGCCATGAGTTTAGAGAGGGGGGAGTCTCGCCGGACTGTACCATGAGTTTAGAGAGGGGGGAGTCTCGCCGGACTGTGCATGAGTTTAGAGAGGGGGGAGTCTCGCCGGACTGTACCATGAGTTTAGAGAGGGGGGAGTCTCGCCGGACTGTGCCATGAGTTTAGAGAGGGGGGAGTCTCGCCGGACTGTACCATGAGTTTAGAGAGGGGGGAGTCTCGCCGGACTGTACCATGAGTTTAGAGAGGGGGGAGTCTCGCCGGACTGTACCATGAGTTTAGAGAGGGGGGAGTCTCGCCGGACTGTACCATGAGTTTAGAGAGGGGGGAGTCTCGCCGGACTGTACCATGAGTTTAGAGAGGGGGGAGTCTCGCCGGATTGTACCATGAGTTTAGAGAGGGGGGAGTCTCGCCGGACTGTACCATGAGTTTAGAGAGGGGGGAGTCTCGCCGGACTGTACCATGAGTTTAGAGAGGGGGTTGACCCGCCGGATTGTGCCCAGAGTCGTTTGTACATTATAGCAAACAGCTCATAAGTCAAATAATATGTGGATAGCATTTAATCAAAGTGCCATGTATGAATCAATAATGATCAGATGCACTTATGAATGTGAAACATTATTAACAGTATATATTAACGAAACAGAAGAAAATGTCAGGGGTTGCCAGGGTGTTGCTATGCAGATGCTAAGGTGTTCTCACTCCATTGGTGTTTTGTTGCTAGGGTGTTTTGGATGGTTTCTAGGGAGTTGATCTACAATTGCTGATTTAGCGCGTTCCTATCCTGTTGCTAGGGTGTTGCTAGGGTGTTGCTAGATTGTGACATACAGGCCCAAGTTAAAAACGCCCACCCTGTTTCTTTAATACTTTCACTTATTTATATTCCTCATGAGCTACTTGAGTAAATTTCCATAAATGGTGGAAATGATTGGATACTTTATACAAGTCAAGTCAAGTCAACTTTATTTATATAGCGCTTTTAACAATACAGATTTTAGAGAGCGCAGTAGACGTGATGGAGGATAATGTGTTAAGAGCTCGCTCCAGTACTGGAGATAAAC
>JARQWZ010005535.1:0-2500 GCA_033150135.1 Gobio occitaniae
AACGCAGGTGTCCTGAGGGTTAGAGATGAGCGTAACGCAGGTGTTCTGAGGGTCAGAGATGAGCGTAACGCAGGTGTTCTGAGGGTTAGAGATGAGCGTAACGCAGGTGTCCTGAGGGTTAGAGATGAGAGTAACGCAGGTGTTCTGAGGGTTAGAGATGAGCGTAACGCAGGTGTTCTGAGGGTTAGAGATGAGAGTAACGCAGGTGTCCTGAGGGTTAGAGATGAGAGTAACGCAGGTGTTCTGAGGGTTAGAGATGAGCGTAACGCAGGTGTTCTGAGGGTTAGAGATGAGCGTAACGCAGGTGTCCTGAGGGTTAGAGATGAGAGTAACGCAGGTGTTCTGAGGGTTAGAGATGAGAGTAACGCAGGTGTTCTGAGGGTTAGAGATGAGAGTAACGCAGGTGTCCTGAGGGTTAGAGATGAGCGTAACGCAGGTGTTCTGAGGGTTAGAGATGAGCGTAACGCAGGTGTCCTGAGGGTTAGAGATGAGAGTAACGCAGGTGTTCTGAGGGTTAGAGATGAGAGTAACGCAGGTGTCCTGAGGGTTAGAGATGAGAGTAACGCAGGTGTTCTGAGGGTTAGAGATGAGCGTAACGCAGGTGTCCTGAGGGTTAGAGATGAGCGTAACGCAGGTGTCCTGAGGGTTAGAGATGAGCGTAACGCAGGTGTTCTGAGGGTCAGAGATGAGCGTAACGCAGGTGTTCTGAGGGTTAGAGATGAGAGTAACGCAGGTGTTCTGAGGGTTAGAGATGAGAGTAACGCAGGTGTTCTGAGGGTTAGAGATGAGAGTAACGCAGGTGTTCTGAGGGTTAGAGATGAGAGTAACGCAGGTGTTCTGAGGGTCAGAGATGAGCGTAACGCAGGTGTTCTGAGGGTTAGAGATGAGAGTAACGCAGGTGTCCTGAGGGTTAGAGATGAGAGTAACGCAGGTGTTCTGAGGGTTAGAGATGAGAGTAACGCAGGTGTCCTGAGGGTTAGAGATGAGAGTAACGCAGGTGTTCTGAGGGTTAGAGATGAGCGTAACGCAGGTGTCCTGAGGGTCAGAGATGAGCGTAACGCAGGTGTTCTGAGGGTTAGAGATGAGAGTAACGCAGGTGTCCTGAGGGTTAGAGATGAGAGTAACGCAGGTGTCCTGAGGGTTAGAGATGAGCGTAACGCAGGTGTCCTGAGGGTCAGAGATGAGCGTAACGCAGGTGTTCTGAGGGTTAGAGATGAGCGTAACGCAGGTGTTCTGAGGGTTAGATATGAGAGTAACGCAGGTGTCCTGAGGGTTAGAGATGAGAGTAACGCAGGTGTCCTGAGGGTCAGAGATGAGCGTAACGCAGGTGTTCTGAGGGTTAGAGATGAGCGTAACGCAGGTGTTCTGAGGGTTAGATATGAGAGTAACGCAGGTGTCCTGAGGGTTAGAGATGAGAGTAACGCAGGTGTCCTGAGGGTCAGAGATGAGAGTAACGCAGGTGTTCTGAGGGTCAGAGATGAGCGTAACGCAGGTGTCCTGAGGGTTAGAGATGAGCGTAACGCAGGTGTTCTGAGGGTTAGAGATGAGAGTAACGCAGGTGTTCTGAGGGTTAGAGATGAGAGTAACGCAGGTGTCCTGAGGGTTAGAGATGAGAGTAACGCAGGTGTCCTGAGGGTTAGAGATGAGAGTAACGCAGGTGTCCTGAGGGTTAGAGATGAGAGTAACGCAGGTGTCCTGAGGGTTAGAGATGAGCGTAACGCAGGTGTCCTGAGGGTCAGAGATGAGAGTAACGCAGGTGTCCTGAGGGTCAGAGATGAGCGTAACGCAGGTGTCCTGAGGGTTAGAGATGAGCGTAACGCAGGTGTCCTGAGGGTTAGAGATGAGAGTAACGCAGGTGTTCTGAGGGTTAGAGATGAGAGTAACGCAGGTGTTCTGAGGGTTAGAGATGAGCGTAACGCAGGTGTTCTGAGGGTTAGATATGAGAGTAACGCAGGTGTCCTGAGGGTTAGAGATGAGAGTAACGCAGGTGTCCTGAGGGTCAGAGATGAGAGTAACGCAGGTGTTCTGAGGGTCAGAGATGAGCGTAACGCAGGTGTCCTGAGGGTTAGAGATGAGCGTAACGCAGGTGTTCTGAGGGTTAGAGATGAGAGTAACGCAGGTGTTCTGAGGGTTAGAGATGAGAGTAACGCAGGTGTCCTGAGGGTTAGAGATGAGAGTAACGCAGGTGTCCTGAGGGTTAGAGATGAGAGTAACGCAGGTGTCCTGAGGGTTAGAGATGAGAGTAACGCAGGTGTCCTGAGGGTCAGAGATGAGAGTAACGCAGGTGTTCTGAGGGTCAGAGATGAGAGTAACGCAGGTGTCCTGAGGGTTAGAGATGAGCGTAACGCAGGTGTTCTGAGGGTTAGAGATGAGAGTAACGCAGGTGTTCTGAGGGTTAGAGATGAGAGTAACGCAGGTGTCCTGAGGGTTAGAGATGAGAGTAACGCAGGTGTCCTGAGGGTTAGAGATGAGAGTAACGCAGGTGTTCTGAGGGTTAGAG
>JARQWZ010005535.1:7500-20000 GCA_033150135.1 Gobio occitaniae
AAAGGACACACTCACACTCTCCATGACCACAGGACACACTCACACACTCTCCATGACCACAGGACACACTCACACTCTCAAACACACACACACTCCATGACCACAGGACACACTCACACTCTCAAACACACACACTCCATGACCACAGGACACACTCACACTCTCAAACACACACTCTCCATGACCACAGGACACACTCACACTCTCAAACACACACTCTCCATGACCACAGGACACACTCACACTCTCAAACACACACACTCCATGACCACAGGACACACTCACACTCTCAAACACACACACTTCATGACCAAAGGACACACTCACACTCTCCATGACCACAGGACACTCTCCATGACCAAAGGACACACTCAAACACTCTCCATGACCACAGGACACACACACACTCTCCATGACCACAGGACACACTCACACACTCTCCCTGACCACAGGACACACTCACACACTCTCCATGACCACAGGACACACTCACACTCTCCATGACCACAGGACACACTCACACACTCTCCATGACCAAAGGACACACTCACACACTCTCCATGACCACAGGACACACTCACACTCTCCCTGACCACAGGACACACTCACACACTCTCCCTGACCACAGGACACACTCACACACTCTCCATGACCACAGGACACACTCACACTCTCCCTGACCACAGGACACACTCACACACTCTCCCTGACCACAGGACACACTCACACACTCTCCCTGACCACAGGACACACTCACACACTCTCCATGACCAAAGGACACACTCACACTCTCCATGACCACAGGACACACTCACACACTCTCCCTGACCACAGGACACACTCACACACTCTCCATGACCACAGGACACACTCACACTCTCAAACACACACTCTCCATGACCACAGGACACACTCACACTCTCAAACACACACTCTCCATGACCACAGGACACACTCACACTCTCAAACACACACACTCCATGACCACAGGACACACTCACACTCTCAAACACACACACTCCATGACCACAGGACACACTCACACTCACACTCTCAAACACACACACTCCATGACCACAGGACACACTCACACTCACACACTCTCCATGACCACAGGACACACTCACACTCTCAAACACACACACACTCCATGACCACAGGACACACTCACACTCTCAAACACACACACACTCCATGACCACAGGACACACTCACACTCTCAAAAACACACACACTCCACGACCACAGGACACACTCACACACTCTCCATGACCACAGGACACACTCACACACTCTCCATGACCACAGGACACACTCACACACTCTCCATGACCACAGGACACACTCACACACTCTCCATGACCACAGGACACACTCACACACTCTCCATGACCACAGGACACACTCACACACTCTCCATGACCACAGGACACACTCACACACTCTCCATGACCACAGGACACACTCACTCACTCTCCATGACCTCAGGACACACTCACTCACTCTCCATGACCACAGGACACACACACACACACACACACTCTCCATGACCACAGGACACACTCACACACACTCTCCACGACCACAGGACACACTCACACACACTCTCCACGACCACAGGACACTCACACAAACTCTCCATGACCACAGGACACACTCACACTCTCTCCATGACCACAGGACACACTCACACACACTCTCCATGACCACAGGACACACTCACACACACTCTCCATGACCACAGGACACTCTCACACTCACACTCTCAAACACACACACTCCATGACCACAGGACACACTCACACTCTCAAACACACACTCTCCATGACCACAGGACACACTCACACTCTCAAACACACACACTGAATGACCACAGGACACACTCACACTCTCAAACACACACACTACATGACCACAGGACACACTTCACAACCACAGGACACACTCACACTCTCCATGACCACAGGACACACTCACACACTCTCCATGTCCACAGGACACACTCACACTCACACACTTCACGACCACAGGACACACTCACACTCTCAAACACACACACTCCATGACCACAGGACACACTCACACACTCTCCATGACCACAGGACACACTCACACACACTCTCCATGACCACAGGACACACTCACACTCTCAAACACACACACTCCATGACCACAGGACACACTCACACTCACACTCTCAAACACACACACACACTCCATGACCACAGGACACACTCACACTCTCAAACACACACACTCCATGACCACAGGACACACTCACACTCTCAAACACACACACTACATGACCAAAGGACACACTCACACTCTCAAACACACACACTACATGACCACAGGACACACTCACACTCTCAAACACACACACACACTCCATGACCACAGGACACACTCACACTCTCAAACACACACACACACTACATGACCACAGGACACATTCACACTCTCAAACACACACACACTCCATGACCACAGGACACACTCACACTCTCAAACACACACACACACACTCCATGACCACAGGACACACTCACACTCTCAAACACACACACACTCCATGACCACAGGACACACTCACACTCTCAAACACACACACACTCCATGACCACAGGACACACTCACACACACACACTCTCCATGACCAAAGGACAAACTCACACACTTCACGACCACAGGACACACTCACACTCTCAAACACACACACTACATGACCACAGGACACACTCACACTCTCAAACACACACACACTACATGACCACAGGACACACTCACACTCTCAAACACACACTCTCCATGACCACAGGACACACTCACACTCTCAAACACACACTCTCCATGACCACAGGACACACTCACACTCTCAAACACACACACTCCATGACCACAGGACACACTCACACTCTCAAACACACACACACTCCATGACCACAGGACACACTCACACTCTCAAACACACACACTTCATGACCAAAGGACACACTCACACTCTCCATGACCACAGGACACACTCACACACTCTCCATGACCACAGGACACACTCACAATCTCAAACACACACACTCCATGACCACAGGACACACACACTCTCCATGACCACAGGACACACTCACACTCACAAACACACACAAACTCCATGACCACAGGACACACTCTCAAACACACACACACTCCATGACCACAGGACACACTCACACTCTCAAACACACACACTCCATGACCACATGACACACTCACACTCTCAAACACACACTCTCCATGACCACAGGACACGCTCACACTCTCAAACACACACTCTCCATGACCACAGGACACACTCACACTCTCAACACACACACACTCCATGACCACAGGACACACTCACACTCTCAAACACACACACTCCATGACCACAGGACACACTCACACTCTCAAACACACACACTCCATGACCACAGGACACACTCACACTCTCAAACACACACACTTCATGACCAAAGGACACACTCACACTCTCCATGACCACAGGACACACTCACACACTTTCCATGACCAAAGGACACACTCACACACTCTCCATGACCACAGGACACACTCACACACTCTCCCTGACCACAGGACACACTCACACACTCTCCATGACCACAGGACACACTCACACTCTCAAACACACACTCTCCATGACCACAGGACACACTCACACTCTCAAACACACACACTCCATGACCACAGGACACACTCACACTCTCAAACACACACACTCCATGACCACAGGACACACTCACACTCACACACTCTCCATGACCACAGGACCCACTCACACTCTCCATGACCACAGGACACACTCACACACTTTCCATGACCAAAGGACACACTCACACACTCTCCATGACCACAGGACACACTCACACACTCTCCATGACCACAGGACACACTCACACTCTCCATGACCACAGGACACACTCACACACTTTCCATGACCAAAGGACACACACACACACTCTCCATGACCACAGGACACACTCACACACTCTCCATGACCACAGGACACACTCACACACTTTCCATGACCAAAGGACACACTCACACACTCTCCATGACCACAGGACACACTCACACACTTTCCATGACCAAAGGACACACTCACACTCTCCATGACCACAGGACACACTCACACACTTTCCATGACCAAAGGACACACTCACACACTCTCCATGACCACAGGACACACTCACACACTCTCCATGACCACAGGACCCACTCACACTCTCCATGACCACAGGACACACTCACACACTTTCCATGACCAAAGGACACACACACACACTCTCCCTGACCACAGGACACACTCACACACTCTCCATGACCACAGGACACACTCACACTCTCAAACACACACTCTCCATGACCACAGGACACACTCACACTCTCAAACACACACACTCCATGACCACAGGACACACTCACACTCTCAAACACACACACTCCATGACCACAGGACACACTCACACTCACACACTCTCCATGACCACAGGACCCACTCACACTCTCCATGACCACAGGACACACTCACACTCTCAAACACACACACACTCCATGACCACAGGACACACACACACTCTCAAACACACACACACTCCATGACCACAGGACACACTCACACTCTCAAACACACACACACACTCCATGACCACAGGACACACTCACACTCTCAAACACACACACACTCCACGACCACAGGACACACTCACACACTCTCCATGACCACAGGACACACTCACACACTCTCCATGACCACAGGACACACTCACACACTCTCCATGACCACAGGACACACTCACACACTCTCCATGACCACAGGACACACTCACACACTCTCCATGACCTCAGGACACACTCACTCACTCTCCATGACCACAGGACACACACACACACACACACACACACACTCTCTCCATGACCACAGGACACACTCACACACACTCTCCACGACCACAGGACACTCACACAAACTCTCCATGACCACAGGACACACTCACACTCTCTCCATGACCACAGGACACACTCACACACACTCTCCATGACCACAGGACACACTCACACACACTCTCCATGACCACAGGACACTCTCACACACACTCTCCATGACCACAGGACACTCTCACACTCACACTCTCAAACACACACACTCCATGACCACAGGACACACTCACACTCTCAAACACACACTCTCCATGACCACAGGACACACTCACACTCTCAAACACACACTCTCCATGACCACAGGACACACTCACACTCTCAAACACACACACTGAATGACCACAGGACACACTCACACTCTCAAACACACACACTACATGACCACAGGACACACTCACACTCTCAAACACACACTACATGACCACAGGACACACTTCACAACCACAGGACACACTCACACTCTCCATGACCACAGGACACACTCACACACTCTCCATGACCTCAGGACACACTCAAACACTCTCCATGACCACAGGACACACTCACACTCTCAAACACACACACTCCATGACCACAGGACACACTCACACACTCTCCATGACCACAGGACACACTCACACACACTCTCCATGACCACAGGACACACTCACACTCTCAAACACAAACACTCCATGACCACAGGACACACTCACACTCTCAAACACACACACTCCATGACCACAGGACACACTCACACTCACACTCTCAAACACACACACTCCATGACCACAGGACCCACTCACACTCTCCATGACCACAGGACACACTCACACTCTCAAACACACACACTCCATGACCACAGGACACACTCACACTCTCAAACACACACACTCCATGACCACAGGACACACTCACACTCTCAAACACACACACTACATGACCACAGGACACACTCACACTCTCAAACACACACACTACATGACCACAGGACACACTCACACTCTCAAACACACACACTACATGACCACAGGACACACTCACACTCTCAAACACACACACTACATGACCACAGGACACACTCAAACTCTCAAACACACACACTACATGACCACAGGACACACTCACACTCTCAAACACACACACACACACACTCCATGACCACAGGAAACACTCACACTCTCAAACACACACACTACATGACCACAGGACACATTCACACTCTCAAACACACACACTACATGACCACAGGACACACTCACACTCTCAAACACACTCTCCATGACCAAAGGACACACTCACACACACTCTCTCCATGACCACAGGACACACTCACACACTTCACGACCACAGGACACACTCACACTCTCAAACACACACACTACATGACCACAGGACACACTCACACTCTCAAACACACACACTACATGACCACAGGACACACTCACACTCTCAAACACACACACTACATGACCACAGGACACACTCACACTCTCAAACACACACACTACATGACCACAGGACACACTCACACACTCTCCACGACCACAGGACACACTCACACACTCACACACTCTCCACGACCACAGGACACACTCACACACTCTCCATGACCACAGGACACACTCACACACTCTCCATGACCACAGGACACACTCACACACTCTCCATGATCACAGGACACACTCACACACTCTCCATGACCACAGGACACACTCACACACTCTCCATGACCACAGGACACACTCACTCACTCTCCATGACCACAGGACACACACTCTCCATGACCACAGGACACACTCACTCACTCTCCATGACCACAGGACACACACTCTCCATGACCACAGGACACACACTCTCCATGACCACAGGACACACTCACACACACTCTCCATGACCACAGGACACACTCACACACACTCTCCATGACCACAGGACACACATACTCACCATGACCACAGGACACACACACTCTCCACGACCACAGGACACACTCACACTCTCTCCATGACCACAGGACACACTCACACACACTCTCCATGACCACAGGACACTCTCACACACTCTCCATGACCACAGGACACACTCACTCACTCTCCACGACCACAGGACACACTCACACACACTCTCCATGACCACAGGACACACTCACTCACTCTCCATGACCACAGGACACACTAACACACACTCTCCATGACCACAGGACACACTCACTCACTCTCCATGACCACAGGACACACTCTCACACACTCTCCATGACCACAGGACACACTCACTCACTCTCCATGACCACAGGACACACTCACACACTCTCCATGACCACAGGACACTCTCACACACTCTCCATGACCACAGGACACACTCACACTCTCTCCACGACCACAGGACACACTCACACACTCTCCATGAGCACAGGACACACTCACACACACTCTCCATGAGCACAGGACACACACACACACTCTCCATGACCACAGGACACTCTCACACTCTCTCCATGACCACAGGACACACGCACACACACTCTCCATGAGCACAGGACACACTCTCCACGACCACAGGACACACTCACACACACTCTCCATGACCACAGGACACACACACACTCTCAAACACACACTCTCCATGACCACAGGACACACTCACTCTCAAACACACACACTGAATGACCACAGGACACACTCACACTCTCAAACACACACACTACATGACCACAGGACACACTCACACTCTCAAACACACACTACATGACCACAGGACACACTTCACAACCACAGGACACACTCACACTCTCCATGACCACAGGACACACTCACACACTCTCCATGACCTCAGGACACACTCACACACTCTCCATGTCCACAGGACACACTCACACTCACACACTTCACGACCACAGGACACACTCACTCTCCATGACCACAGGACACACTCACACTCTCAAACACACACACTCCATGACCACAGGACACACTCACACACACTCTCCATGACCACAGGACACACTCACACTCACACTCTCAAACACAAACACTCCATGACCACAGGACACACTCACTCACTCTCCACGACCACAGGACACACTCACACACACTCTCCATGACCACAGGACACACTCACTCACTCTCCATGACCACAGGACACACTCACACACACTCTCCATGACCACAGGACACACTCACTCACTCTCCATGACCACAGGACACACTCTCACACACTCTCCATGACCACAGGACACACTCACTCACTCTCCATGACCACAGGACACACTCAAACACACTCTCCATGACCACAGGACACTCTCACACTCTCTCCACGACCACAGGACACACTCACACACTCTCCATGAGCACAGGACACACTCACACACACTCTCCATGAGCACAGGACACACACACACACTCTCCATGACCACAGGACACTCTCACACTCTCTCCATGACCACAGGACACACGCACACACACTCTCCATGAGCACAGGACACACTCTCCACGACCACAGGACACACTCACACACACTCTCCATGACCACAGGACACACACACACTCTCAAACACACACTCTCCATGACCACAGGACACACTCACTCTCAAACACACACACTGAATGACCACAGGACACACTCACACTCTCAAACACACACACTACATGACCAGAGGACACACTCACACTCTCAAACACACACTACATGACCACAGGACACACTTCACAACCACAGGACACACTCACACTCTCCATGACCACAGGACACACTCACACACTCTCCATGACCTCAGGACACACTCACACACTCTCCATGTCCACAGGACACACTCACACTCACACACTTCACGACCACAGGACACACTCACTCTCCATGACCACAGGACACACTCACACTCTCAAACACACACACTCCATGACCACAGGACACACTCACACACTCTCCATGACCACAGGACACACTCACACACACTCTCCATGACCACAGGACACACTCACACTCACACTCTCAAACACAAACACTCCATGACCACAGGACACACTCACACTCTCAAACACACACACTCCATGACCACAGGACACACTCACACTCACACTCTCAAACACACACACTCCATGACCACAGGACCCACTCACACTCTCCATGACCACAGGACACACTCACACTCTCAAACACACACACTCCATGACCACAGGACACACTAACACTCTCAAACACACACACTACATGACCATAGGACACACTCACACTCTCAAACACACACACTACATGACCACAGGACACACTCACACTCTCAAACACACACACTACATGACCACAGGACACACTCACACTCTCAAACACACACACTACATGACCACAGGACACACTCACACTCTCAAACACACACACTACATGACCACAGGACACACTCACACTCTCAAACACACACACACACTCCATGACCACAGGAAACACTCACACTCTCAAACACACACACTACATGACCACAGGACACATTCACACTCTCAAACACACACACTACATGACCACAGGACACACTCACACTCTCAAACACACTCTCCATGACCAAAGGACACACTCACACACACTCTCTCCATGACCACAGGACACACTCACACACACACTCTCTCCATGACCACAGGACACACTCACACACTTCACGACCACAGGACACACTCACACTCTCAAACACACACACTACATGACCACAGGACACACTCACACTCTCAAACACACACACTACATGACCACAGGACACACTCACACTCTCAAACACACACACACTACATGACCACAGGACACACTCACACTCTCAAACACACACACTACATGACCACAGGACACACTCACACACTCTCCACGACCACAGGACACACTCACACACTCTCCACGACCACAGGACACACTCACACACTCTCCATGACCACAGGACACACTCACACACTCTCCATGACCACAGGACACACTCACACACTCTCCATGATCACAGGACACACTCACACACTCTCCATGACCACAGGACACACTCACACACTCTCCATGACCACAGGACACACTCACTCACTCTCCATGACCACAGGACACACTCACTCACTCTCCATGACCACAGGACACACACTCTCCATGACCACAGGACACACACTCTCCATGACCACAGGACACACTCACACACACTCTCCATGACCACAGGACACACTCACACACACTCTCCATGACCACAGGACACACTCACACACACTCTCCATGACCAAAGGACACACTCACACTCACTCTCCATGACCACAGGACACACTCACACTCACTATCCATGACCACAGGACACACTCACACTCACTATCCATGACCACAGGACACACTCACTATCCATGACCACAGGACACACTCACACTCACACACTCTTTCCATGACCACAGGACACACTCACACACTCTCCATTACCACAGGACACACTCACACACACTCTCCACGACCACAGGACACACTCACACACACTCTCCACGACCACAGGACACACTCACACACACTCTCCACGACCACAGGACACGCTCACACACTCTCCACGACCACAGGACACACTCACACACACTCTCCATGACCACAGGACACACTCACACACACTCTCCATGACCACAGGACACACTCATACACTCTCCACGACCACAGGACACACACACACACTCTCCACGACCACAGGACACACTCACACACTCTCCACGACCACAGGACACACTCTCCATGACCACAGGACACTCTCACTCACTCTCCATGACCACAGGACACACACACACTCTCCATGACCACAGGACACTCTCACACACTCTCCATGACCACAGGACACACTCACACTCTCCATGACCACAGGACACACACACTCTCTCCATGACCGCAGGACACAATCACACACACTCTCCATGACCACAGGACACACTCACACACACTCTCCATGACCACAGGACACTCTCAAACACTCTCCATGACCACGGGACACACTCACTCACTCTCCACGACCACAGGACACACTCACACTCTCTCCACGACCACAGGACACACTCACACACTCTCCATGAGCACAAGACACACTCACACACACTCTCCATGACCACAGGACACTCTCACACTCTCTCCATGACCACAGGACACACTCACACACTCTCCACGACCACAGGACACACTCACACACACTCTCCATGACCACAGGACACTCTCACACTCTCTCCATGACAACAGGACACACTCACACACACTCTCCACGACCACACTCACACTCTCTCCACAACCACAGGACACACTCACACTCTCTCCACAACCACAGGACACACTCACACACTCTCCATGACCACAGGACACACACACACTCTCCATGACCACAGGACACTCTCACACACTCTCCATGAACACAGGACACACTCACTCACTCTCCACGACCACAGGACACACACTCACACACTCTCCATGACCACAGGACACACACTCTCCATGACCACAGGACACAAACACACACACACTCCACGACCACAGGACACACTCACACACTCTCCACGACCACAGGACACACTCACTCACTCTCCACGACCACAGGATATACACTCACACACTCTCCATGACCACAGGACACACACACACACACACACACTCTCCATGACCACAGGACACACACACTCTCCATGACCACAGGACACACTCACACACTCTCCATGACCACAGGACACACTCACACTCACTCTCCATGACCACAGGACACACTCACACTCACTCTCCATGACCACAGGGCACACTCACACACTCTCCATGGCCACAGGGCACACTCACACACTCTCCATGACCACAGGACACACTCACACACTCTCCATGACCACAGGACACACTCACTCACTCTCCATGACCACAGGACACACTCACACACTCTCCACGACCACAGGACACACTCACACACTCTCCACGACCACAGGACACACACACACACACACACACTCTCCACGACCACAGGACACACACACACACACACACACACACACACACACACACACACTCTCCACGACCACAGGACACACTCACACACTCTCCATGACCACAGGACACACACACACTCTCTCCATGACGACAGGACACACTCACTCACTCTCCACGACCACAGGACACACTCACACACTCTCCACGACCACAGGACACACTCTCCATGACCACAGGACACACATAACACACACTCTCCATGACCACAGGACACACACACACACTCTCTCCATGACCACAGGACACACACACACTCTCTCCATGACCACAGGACACACACACTCTCCATGACCACAGGACACACTCACACACTCTCCATGACCACAGGACACACACACTCTCCATGACCACAGGACACACACACTCTCCATGACCACAGGACACACACACACACTCTCTCCATGACCACAGGACACACACACTCTCCATGACCACAGGACACACACACACTCTCTCCATGACCACAGGACACACACACTCTCCATGACCACAGGACACACACACACTCTCTCCATGACCACAGGACACACACACACTCTCTCCATGACCACAGG
>JARQWZ010005535.1:25000-27500 GCA_033150135.1 Gobio occitaniae
CACAGGACACACTCACTCACTCTCCATGACCACAGGACACACACACACACACACTCTCCATGACCACAGGACACACTCACACACTCTCCATGACCACAGGACACACACACACACACACTCTCTCCATGACCACAGGACACACTCACTCACTCTCAATGACCACAGGACACACACACACACACTCTCTCCACGACCACAGGACACACTCACACACTCTCCATGACCACAGGACACACACACACACACACACACACACTCTCTCCATGACCACAGGACACACACACACACACTCTCTCCACGACCACAGGACACACTCACACACTCTCCATGACCACAGGACACACACACACACACACTCTCTCCATGACCACAGGACACACACACACACACACTCTCCATGACCACAGGACACACACGCACACTCTCTCCATGAGCACAGGACACACTCACACACTCTCCAAGACCACAGGACACACACACACACTCTCCATGACCACAGGACACACTCACACACACTCTCCATGACCACAGGACACACTCACACACACACTCTCCATGACCACAGGACACACTCACACACACTCTCCATGACCACAGGACACACACACACACACACTCTCCATGACCACAGGACACACACACACTCACTCTCCATGACCACAGGACACACTCACACTCACTCTCCATGACCACAGGACACACTCACACTCACTCTCCACGACCACAGGACACACTCACACTCTTCATGACCACAGGACACACATACACACACACACACTCTCCATGACCACAGGACACACACACACACACTCTCCATGACCACAGGACACACTCACACTCTCAAACACACACACTACATGACCACAGGACACACTCACACTCTCAAACACACACACACACACACTACATGACCACAGGACACACTCACACACTCTCCACGACCATAGGACACACTCACACACTCTCCATGACCACAGGACACACTCACACTCACTCTCCATGACCACAGGACACACTCACACTCACTCTCCATGACCACAGGACACACTCACACTCACTCTCCATGACCACAGGACACACTCACACTCACTCTCCATGACCACAGGACACACACACACTCACTCTCCATGACCACAGGACACACACACACTCTCCACGACCACAGGACACACTCACACTCTTCATGACCACAGGACACACACACACTCTCCATGACCACAGGACACACTCACACTCTTCATGACCACAGGACACACTCACACTCACCATGACCACAGGACACACACACACTCTCCACGACCACAGGACACACTCACACTCACCATGACCACAGGACACACACAATCTCCATGACCACAGGACACACTCACACTCTTCATGACCACAGGACACACACACACTCTCCATGACCACAGGACACACTCACACTCTTCATGACCACAGGACACACTCACACTCTTCATGACCACAGGACACACACACACACACTCTCCATGAGCACAGGACACACTCACACTCACACACTCTCCATGAGCACAGGACACACTCACACTCACACACTCTCCATGAGCACAGGACACACTCACACTCCCCATGACCACAGGACACACACACTCCATGACCACAGGACACACCTCATGACCACAGGACACACTCACACTCTCTCCATGACCACAGGACACACATACACTCTCTCCATGAGCACAGGACACACTCACACTCTCTCCACGACCACAGGACACACTCACACACTCTCCATGACCACAGGACACACACACACACATACACTCTCTCCATGACCACAGGACACACTCACACACTCTCCATGACCACAGGACACACTCACTCACTCTCCATGACCACAGGAAACACACACACACACACACACTCTCTCCATGACCACAGGACACACTCACTCACTCTCCATGACCACAGGACACACACACACACTCTCTCCATGACCACAGGACACACTCACTCACTCTCCATGACCACAGGACACACACACACACATACACTCTCTCCATGACCACAGGACACACTCACACACTCTCCATGACCACAGGACACACTCACTCACTCTCCATGACCACAGGACACACACACACACTCTCTCCACGACCACAGGACACACTCACACTCTTCATGACCACAGGACACACACACACTCTCCACGACCACAGGACACACACACACTCTCCACGACCACAGGACACACTCACTCACTCTCCATGACCACAGGAAACACACACACACTCTCCATGACCACAGGACACACTCACTCACTCTCCATGACCACAGGAAACACACACACACACACACTCTCTCCATGACCACAGGACACACTCACTCACTCTCCATGACCACAGGACACACACACACACTCTCTCCATGACCACAGGACACACTCACACACTCTCCATGACCACAGGACACACACACACACAGACACACACACACTCTCTCCATGACCACAGGACACACTCACTCACTCTCCATG
>JARQWZ010005535.1:30000-35000 GCA_033150135.1 Gobio occitaniae
TCTCAAACACACACACTACATGACCACAGGACACACTCACACTCTCAAACACACACACACTACATGACCACAGGACACACTCACACACTCTCCACGACCATAGGACACACTCACACACTCTCCATGACCACAGGACACACTCACACTCCCTCTCCATGACCACAGGACACACTCACACTCTTCATGACCACAGGACACACACACACACACTCTCCACGACCACAGGACACACTCACACTCTTCATGACCACAGGACACACACACACTCTCCATGACCACAGGACACACTCACACTCTTCATGACCACAGGACACACACACACTCTCCACGACCACAGGACACACTCACACTCTTCATGACCACAGGACACACTCACACTCTTCATGACCACAGGGGACACACACACTCTCCACGACCACAGGACACACTCACACTCTTCATGACCACAGGACACACTCACACTCTTCATGACCACAGGACACACTCACACTCTCCATGACCACAGGACACACTCACACTCTCCACGACCACAGGACACACTCACACTCTTCATGACCACAGGACACACACACACTCTCCACGACCACAGGACACACTCACACTCTTCATGACCACAGGACACACTCACACTCACCATGACCACAGGACACACACACACTCTCCACGACCACAGGACACACTCACACTCTTCATGACCACAGGACACACTCACCATGACCACAGGACACACACACACTCTTCATGACCACAGGACACACTCACACTCTCCATGACCACAGGACACACTCACACTCTTCATGACCACAGGACACACACACACTCTCCATGACCACAGGACACACACACACTCTCCATGACCACAGGACACACTCACACTCACTCTCCATGACCACAGGACACACTCACACTCTCCATGACCACAGGACACACACACACTCACTCTCCATGACCACAGGACACACTCACACTCTCCATGACCACAGGACACACTCACACTCTTCATGACCACAGGACACACACACACTCTCCATGACCACAGGACACACACACACTCTCCATGACCACAGGACACACTCACACTCACTCTCCATGACCACAGGACACACACACACTCTCCATGACCACAGGACACACACACACTCTCCATGACCACAGGACACACACACACACACTCTCCATGACCACAGGACACACACACACTCTCCACGACCACAGGACACACTCACACTCTTCATGACCACAGGACACACTCACCATGACCACAGGACACACACACACACTCACTCTCCATGACCACAGGACACACTCACACTCTCCATGACCACAGGACACACACACACTCACTCTCCATGACCACAGGACACACTCACACTCTTCATGACCACAGGACACACACACACACTCTCCATGACCACAGGACACACTCACACTCTCCATGACCACAGGACACACTCACACTCACTCTCCATGACCACAGGACACACTCACACTCTTCATGACCACAGGACACACACACACTCTCCATGACCACAGGACACACTCACACTCTTCATGACCACAGGACACACACACACTCTCCATGACCACAGGACACACTCACACTCTTCATGACCACAGGACACACACACACTCTCCATGACCACAGGACACACTCACTCACTCTCCATGACCACAGGACACACTCACACTCTCCATGACCACAGGACACACACTCACTCTCCATGACCACAGGACACACTCACACTCTCCATGACCACAGGACACACACACACTCACTCTCCATGACCACAGGACACACTCACACTCTTCATGACCACAGGACACACACACACACTCTCCATGACCACAGGACACACTCACACTCTCCATGACCACAGGACACACTCACACTCACTCTCCATGACCACAGGACACACTCACACTCTCCATGACCACAGGAAACACACACACACTCTCCATGACCACAGGACACACTCACTCACTCTCCATGACCACAGGAAACACACACACACAGACACTCTCTCCATGACCACAGGACACACTCACTCACTCTCCATGACCACAGGACACACACACACACTCTCTCCATGACCACAGGACACACTCACACACTCTCCATGACCACAGGACACACACACACACAGACACACACACACTCTCTCCATGACCACAGGACACACTCACTCACTCTCCATGACCACAGGACACACACACACACTCTCTCCACGACCACAGGACACACTCACACTCTTCATGACCACAGGACACACACACACTCTCCACGACCACAGGACACACACACACTCTCCACGACCACAGGACACACTCACACTCTTCATGACCACAGGACACACACACACACTCTCCATGACCACAGGACACACTCACACTCTTCATGACCACAGGACACACTCACACTCTTCATGACCACAGGACACACTCACACTCACCATGATCACAGGACACACACACACACACTCTCCATGACCACAGGACACACTCACACTCTTCATGACCACAGGACACACACACACACTCTCCATGACCACAGGACACACACACACTCTCCACGACCACAGGACACACTCACACTCTTCATGACCACAGGACACACTCACACTCACCATGATCACAGGACACACACACACACACTCTCCATGACCACAGGACACACTCACACTCTTCATGACCACAGGACACACACACACACTCTTCATGACCACAGGACACACTCACCATGACCACAGGACACACACACACACACACACACACACTCTTCATGACCACAGGACACACACACACACACACACACTCTCTCCATGACCACAGGACACACACACACACTCTCTCCATGAGCACAGGACAAACTCACACTCTCTCCACGACCACAGGACACACTCACACACTCTCCATGACCACAGGACACACACACACACTCTCTCCATGACCACAGGACACACTCACTCACTCTCCATGACCACAGGACACACACACACACACTCTCTCCATGACCACAGGACACACTCACTCACTCTCCATGACCACAGGACACACACACACTCTCTCCATGACCACAGGACACACTCACACACTCTCTCCACGACCACAGGACACACTCACACTCTTCATGACCACAGGACACACACACACTCTCCACGACCACAGGACACACTCACACTCTTCATGACCACAGGACACACACACACTCACCATGACCACAGGACACACACACACACACACACTCTCTCCATGACCACAGGACACACACACACACTCTCTCCATGAGCACAGGACACACTCACACTCTCTCCACGACCACAGGACACACTCACACACTCTCCATGACCACAGGACACACACACACACACACACTCTCTCCATGAGCACAGGACACACTCACACTCTCTCCACGACCACAGGACACACTCACACACTCTCCATGACCACAGGACACACACACACACTCTCTCCATGACCACAGGACACACTCACTCACTCTCCATGACCACAGGACACACACACACACACACACTCTCTCCATGACCACAGGACACACTCACTCACTCTCCATGACCACAGGACACACTCACACTCTTCATGACCACAGGACACACTCACACTCTCCACGACCACAGGACACACTCACACTCTTCATGACCACAGGACACACACACACTCTCCACGACCACAGGACACACTCACACTCTTCATGACCACAGGACACACTCACACTCTTCATGACCACAGGACACACTCACACTCTTCATGACCACAGGACACACTCACACTCTCCACGACCACAGGACACACTCACACTCTTCATGACCACAGGACACACACACACTCTCCATGACCACAGGACACACACACACTCTCCATGACCACAGGACACACACACACACACACACTCTTCATGACCACAGGACACACTCACACTCTTCATGACCACAGGACACACTCACACTCTTCATGACCACAGGACACACTCACACTCTTCACGACCACAGGACACACTCACACTCTTCATGACCACAGGACACACTCACACTCTCCACGACCACAGGACACACTCACACTCTTCATGACCACAGGACACACACACACTCTCCATGACCACAGGACACACACACACTCTCCATGACCACAGGACACACACACACACACACACTCTTCATGACCACAGGACACACTCACACTCTTCATGACCACAGGACACACTCACACTCTTCATGACCACAGGACACACTCACACTCTTCACGACCACAGGACACACTCACACTCTCCACGACCACAGGACACACTCACACTCTTCATGACCACAGGACACACACACACTCTCCATGACCACAGGACACACACACACTCTCCATGACCACAGGACACACACACACACTCACACTCTTCATGACCACAGGACACACTCACACTCTTCATGACCACAGGACACACTCACACTCTTCATGACCACAGGACACACTCACACTCTCCACGACCACAGGACACACTCACACTCTTCATGACCACAGGACACACACACACTCTCCATGACCACAGGACACACTCACACTCTTCATGACCACAGGACACACACACACTCTCCATGACCACAGGACACACACACACTCTCCACGACCACAGGACACACTCACACTCACCATGACCACAGGACACACACACACACACACACTCTCCATGACCACAGGACACACTCACACTCTTCATGACCACAGGACACACTCACCATGACCACAGGACACACTCACACTCTTCATGACCACAGGACACACACACACACACTCTTCATGACCACAGGACACACACACACACTCTCCATGACCACAGGACACACACGCACACTCTCTCCACGACCACAGGACACACTCACAAACTCTATGACCACAGGACACACTCACAAACTCTATGACCACAGGACACACACACACTCTCCATGACCACAGGACACACTCACACACTCTCCATGACCAGAGGACACACTCAC
>JARQWZ010005535.1:37500-70000 GCA_033150135.1 Gobio occitaniae
ACACACACACTCTCTCCATGACCACAGGACACACTCACACACTCTCCATGACCACAGGACACACACACACACACACACTCTCTCCATGACCACAGGACACACTCACTCACTCTCCATGACCACAGGACACACACACACACACACACACACACACACACACACACTCTCTCCATGACCACAGGACACACACACACACACACACACACTCTCTCCATGACCACAGGACACACTCACACACTCTCCATGACCACAGGACACACACACACACACTCTCCATGACCACAGGACACACACACACTCACTCTCCATGACCACAGGACACACACACACTCACTCTCCACGACCACAGGACACACTCACACTCACTCTCTACGACCACAGGACACACTCACACTCACCATGACCACAGCACACACACACACTCTCCATGACCACAGGACACACTCACACACTCTCAACGACCATAGGACACACTCACACACTCTCCATGACCACAGGACACACTCACCATGACCACAGGACACACTCACCATGACCACAGGACACACACACAATCTCCATGACCACAGGACACACTCACACTCTTCATGACCACAGGACACACACACACTCTCCATGACCACAGGACACACTCACACTCTTCATGACCACAGGACACACACACACACTCTTCATGACCACAGGACACACTCACACACTCTCCATGACCACAGGACACACACACACACTCTTCATGACCACAGGACACACTCACACACTCTCCATGACCACAGGACACACTCACACTCTTCATGACCACAGGACACACTCACACTCTTCATGACCACAGGACACACTCACACACTCTCCATGACCACAGGACACACACACTCTCCACGACCACAGGACACACTCACACACTCTCCATGACCACAGGACACACACACACTCTTCATGACCACAGGACACACACACACACACTCTCCACGACCACAGGACACACACACACACACTCTCCACGACCACAGGACACACACACACACACACTCTCCATGATCACAGGACACACACACACACACACACTCTCCATGACCACAGGAACATCAGGACTGCACAGAAATCATGTCTGCAGACGCTTTTATTCTGAGGTATTTCCTGTCGTCAGACGAGCTGAAGAAGTTCAGCCCAAACGTTCCTTGTTGTCAGTGATTTTGCTCCATCAGTTCACGGCCCTGTTTCTCTGAAGCTCTAGAGGATGTGTTAGAATGGACTCAGGGTCATGATACTACAGCTACTGCTATAACAATCCAGATTTTAGGCACTTTATACTTCAGCAATCTATTTTTATGAACCATTGAACGTGGTATAATGTACAATAATTCCCCCAGTTAGCAGCAGCTAAACTTCCCAGAGCATTAAACTGGTCTGGTTTGCTTTAACACAGATTAATCACAAACATCATCTCAAGACATTGTACAGGAATAAAAGTGCTTCCAAACATGATGTCTGACTTATTTCTGAGAAGATGTTCAGCCCAAACGTTCCTTAACGCATCCATGTTTTCCACGTGTCAGATTTATAAAGCCTGTGTGTGTTTCCTTATGCAATAATAAACCCTGAAAGAGACACAAGTTTTATGGACTTTTTTTATTTGAGTAAGAAAATTTGAAGTGCCCGCCACAAACCCAGCGAAGAGCTGCCAGCCCCGAAGTCTCACGAGTATTTACAGCACAAAAGCGGTGTGATCGTGTCTTCAGTCCTCCAGACGCCTCCACGGCTGAAGGCCAAGGGCTCGTTCCATCTCGCCACGCTTTTAAATATTTAAAATATTTACAGTCCGGCAAAACCAGAAGCTCCATGATCCTGTGGGTTTGCCCAGATCTCAATGTTCAATCCTCTACGGGACCACATGACCGGTTAAAAACACATATTTATGTTACAATAACTTCTATGATTCGCTCTTCAAAAAATAGACTCAAAATCAACAAATGAGGAAAAATGTCTCTTGCCGCTCAGGGTTCGTTCTCTCTCTCGTGGCCCAATGAAGCGTTTCCATAAACACAAATGAAATGGATGAATAAATACAGCCCGTCTGCGGTCACACGGAGGTGATGACGATCATGAGGTGAGGAGAGATGCTGGAGATCTGGCTCAGGAGGTCTGGAGCGAGGCGGGACAGGTGGCTCTCCGAGAACTCGCAGGGCGGGAAGATCTGCAGCACGTAGGCCGGCTGTGTGCGGAGGGAAAGGGTTAAACACACACACACACACACACACACCTCAGCATGACCTGCTCAGAGCACACTCACCTGATTGGAGCCGGGATTGGGGACGTTGATGATGCCAGCCGCCAGCTTGGCCTGCAGGTAGTTGATGAAGGCCGATTTGAGCGCCTGCGTTTGGTTCAACACGTCGTCCTGGTTGACCCCACAGGGCATGGCCAACAGCAGGCAGAAGTCACTCTCACCCTGACCACACAACAGCCAGAGGTCAGCCAGAGGTCAGAGGCTTTCAGAAGCTCACAAACACAGTGTTCCTCCACCAGTCTAACTAAATGATTCTTCACTTTTAGCTGAGCATGTTTTGCTGAAAGGGTTAGTTCACCCAAAAATGTAAATTGTGTCATTAATGACTGAGCCTCATGTGGTTGGACACCCGTCAGACCTCCGTTCATCTTCAGACACAAATGAAGATATTTTAGTGTAAATCTGATGCTCTGAAAGGCCTCCATTGGCTCAACTTTACACTCTCAAGACCCTTAAAAGACACTAAAGACTAAAGTTACAAAGTCCATCTCACTACAGCGGCTCTACAATAACTTTATGAAGACGAGAATAGTTTCTGTGCACAAAAAAACCCTAAATAACGACTGATATAGTGATGACGATTTCAAAACACGGCATCATGAAGCTTCGAAGCGTTATGAATCAGTGAGTCGATTCAGCAGTTTGAAGCGTTATGAATCAGTGAGTCGAATCATGATTCGGAAAACTGCTGAAATCAGTTGACTTTGGCGATTTAAACCGCTGAATCGACTCACTGATTCATAACGCTCTGAACCGCTGAATCGACTCACTGATTCATAACGCTCTGAACTGTTGAATCGACTCACTGATTCATAACGCTCCAAACCACTGAATCGACTCACTGATTCATAACGCTCCAAACCACTGAATCGACTCACTGATTCATAACGCTTCGAAGCTTCATGAGGCCGTGTTTTGAAATCATCATCTCTATATTAGTCGTTATTTAGGGTTTTTTTGCGCACAGAAACTATTCTCATCTTCATAAAGTTATTGTAGAGCCGCTGTAGTGAGATGGACTTTGTAACTTTAGTCTTTAGTGTCTTTTAAGGGTCTTGAGAGTGTAAAGTTGAGCCAATGGAGGCCTTTCAGAGCATCAGATTTACACTAAAATATCTTCATTTGTGTCTGAAGATGAACGGAGGTCTGACGGGTGTCCAACCACATGAGGCTCAGTCATTAATCACACAATTTACAGTTTTGGGTGAACTAACCCTTGAAGTGTTTGTTCTTTAATCGCTAATGTGACCTTGGACACCACAGACTGAACTAAATGAAGCATTGCTTGAGCTAAACTGGTATAATAATTGTGTTCTTAAATCTAACAGCTGATTGATAGAAAGGGATGTAATGGATCACAATCAGCCAGAGACATTATCAAGATTTGTTCTGACAGTTTAACTCTGAGCTCATCATATTTTCGTGCCATTGTCTAAACTATAGCGAATCAGCTGGGCGTATTCCACATTCTCCCTTTTGAAAACGGTGTTGAGAAGTGGCCGCTGCTGAAACAGGGCTTCATGACCCTTTAGACCAGGGTCTCAAACTCATCTGACCTGGAGGCAGACTCTGGGGCAGGCTGGGCCGCATCAACTATTACACATAAAAAGTGTTTCAAGTATTCAAAAAAATCTGTATTATTAACAGTTCGTCAACATGAATGTTTCTTCTGAACATGAACTGTTCCTCTGAATTTGAACTAAATATAGCCTATAGAAATTAAATCATGTAATATGAAAATGAATGATTTTAATTTTATTTTAAATAATAGACTAATTCACAGCAAGGCCGTAACCAGGTCAAACAGAACGGATAATTCTAGTTGGGAAATCTTTTTGGGACTATTTGTAAACAATATTAGCGTCAAATATATTATTAGTCCTGATATTCTTTGCATGAGTGAGTGAATAAATACATAGATCCGCTAAACACTTTTGAATTCTCTAGGTCACGAGTTTGAGACCCCTGCTTTAAACCCATCTCTGGGCTACTGGAAGACCAGATGATCTATAGCTAGAGCCTCAGCAGCAGAAGCTGTAGGTGGAGAAGCTGACGTACCGTCATCCTGCGAGCGACTCCATCCAGCTGCTGCGCCTCCAACCTCATCCGCTGGACGATGCGCAGGATCCCTCCGCTCTCAGGCAGAGGCAGAGACCGCAGGCCCAGGGCTTTGTTCCCACACAGGAAGTGCAGCTGAACCGCTGCGGTGTCGTTCTTCAGCGCCAGCAGGCCTTGCCACACGATCGGGTATTTCTGGAGAACAGAACACGCTCAAGCTCAAGGGTCTGGGCTACATCTCACACTACACACCATATAGTGATGCACCGATCATGATTTTACGATTCCGATACCGATTTTCTTTTTTACACAATAAAAGAACTAAAGTATACATGAACAAGATGTTTATTTGGTATTTAAAGGTCCCGTTTTTCGTGTTTATTTGAAGCTTTGATTGTGTTTACAGTGTGCAATATAACATGTGTTCATGTTTCGCGTGTAAAAAAAACCAGTATTTTTCACACAATGTACTGATCTGTATACTGCTGTTTTCACTGTCCTCAAAACGGCTTGAAAGATTTCCCTGTTCTATGAAGTCCCTCCTTCAGAAACACGTAACGAGTTCTGATTGGGCCAGCGGTTCCCGTGTTGTGATTGGACAGCAGCTTAGCGCACGCAGAGCGCACGTTACCGGAAAGGTCGCGCCTCTCACCATAACGGGGATGCATGCGCTCAATGATCTCTAAGTACAGCGGCCCTGGGAAAGCCAAACAAAGGTGACTTGACTCCGGGATGAAAATAACAGCGTCTCGACGACATGGCGACAAACAAACTATACAAACGCAACCGAACGCAACACTTCCTCTACTCCACGCGGGAGCAACAAGACCACGCCTCCTTTTTTGCGTATTCTTGTGGGCGGAGGTTAGTCGACAAACTGCTCTACTGACGTCATTAAAGCAGGAAGTACCAGGATGTAGAACAAACCGGCCGTTCGCTGTAGGCTTTGAAAGGGAACTTCTGTTAAAATATCTCGCTTGGCATTGAACTTTGAGCTTTATAATTTTACAGGTATTATTTATGCTCTAACAGCAACATTACACACTAACTAAAGTTTGAAAAATGGGATCACAAAGAACAGGACCTTTAACAGGTTAAATTGGCTTTTGGCTAATGAAAACAAGTCCGCAATCTGAAATTAACGGGAAATTGAATTGGAAATTAAAAGCCTGAAAGGTGAAATTAAAGGCAACAACTGCATATTCTGCAATCCAAACAAAGATGTTCCTTAAATCAGCATTTGTTTTTAAATTCAGTGTAAAGAAAAAAAGTCTTTACCAGTGAAATTAAATAAAACCAAAGTATATAATTGTTACAAAATGTTAAATCAAATAATGTTTAGTGCAACGAAAAAAACTAAGATGCTACAGCAGGTGCTTTTTAAATCAAATTAAGTCAATGTCATTTTAAGGTAAAATAAAAATGATCATCCTATAATCTACAGAACTGATAGTATTTCATTTCTAAAGTGCAGCATGTTCTTCTTTAGGCTACAAAAAGAAGTATTTCGGCTTTGTCACAAGTTAGTCTGTTTCGTTCTCATCCGATCCAACACGTGAGAAGCGGAGCAGAACAAACGCTCACGATCTACACTTGAGGTGAGCTCGCGCAGGAAAGCATCTCTTCATTCCCTTCAGCGGATCTCGTCTCTTCCCTCAGTTCTCCAGTTTCCGTTTGTAACACACAAGCGACATGTTCGTGTTCGCGAATGATTGTAATATAGGCGTATGTGCACGCGGGCGCACTTCCGGAAAAATCGGCAAAAAAATTCAAAGAAAACCGATCCCGCGCTAGAAGCAAAAAACGTCCGGTTCCGGTTTTTGGCCGGTCAACCGGTGCATCCCTAACGATATACACAAAATTTTCTCCGAGCTTCACAAATAACCCAGCGTTACAGGAACAGTGGACAGGGTTCGTACACATTTCTAACAATACATTTCCATGACTTTAGAAAATATTCAGGACCTTCCATGAAAGTCTGTGTATAATAATGTAAAATAAGAAAAATCCATGTTCAAATCACAGCCTATCGTAACTAATTAACGTAAATCTATATGGTTTAATACAAAATAAACACAGCAGTAAAACGGTCAGATAAAACACTGACCCTAGCGATGGATTAACACACATCAACGGGAGGACACGATGATAAATGAGGGAATGACTGACAGGAACTTTACAAGATGGCCGTGCCAGACACAAACTGCAGGAATACAAAACTGGGCAACTAAGAAGATTTTAGCCTCCTAGTATCTGCCATTCATCTCATTAGAAAACCATCAATCATTAACAAGATAACGTCTTTTATTTCTGCAATTTACACCGATAAACTGCAAATGCCAGACATTCCTCATGCCAGGGTCAGAAGTTAACTCTTCCATTAAGGGCTCCTTGCAATTGAGCATTTTATTTATTTATTTATAAGTGCAATTTTTAATGATTACCTTTGTTGTTGTTGTTGTTTGTCAAATACTTAAATCAATCAGAACACTAGACCGTTACCAATAACCCTATCATGAACACAAGCCATCTTTACACATTGCAGAGGTGGAGCAGAAGCTGCGTCTGAAAGAGCTTATGTTAATTTACACTGTTTAATGTTTAACTCAAATTATAAAATTAACTCTTTACAGTCTCATTGTCAGTTATTGATATTGTAGGCCCAGTAGGTAATAATGATTCGTCGATTAATAGACACATAAAATGTTTGTGTGTTTGGGGATGCATGTCATATTCTGACTACACAGATAAAACTACAAACATTTACACATTATTTTAATGCTTTTTATGCATTAGAAAATGAAGACTGTGTGATCTTACCAGCATGTTGAATAAATGACATTAACCGGAATAAACTACAGAAAGGGAGCAGAGAATGTGACCGATCGTGAAGCTGTCCATAACTCACACAAACACTCGCGTTAAAATCACGGAAGCTGACGAAATACATCTCTTACATCTGCACTGTTGTTTATGATGACAGGAGAATTCACAAGTTTCAGTCAGAGATTGCGCACGGAACAAGTTTCAGCGATGACTAATCTGAACGCCTGATTGGCCATCACGCTCCTCAGAAACGCGTGTGATTGGTTATAATGCTCAATGTGATGGAATGCAGCCGTCGGGTGGACCAAAGGAATGAAGTATGTTTATAAAAGTTTCAAAGTTTGTTTAACCAATATTATCACTTAAGCATATATTCTATTACATACATTTTTTTAAACAAATTTCCATGACTTTTCCAAAACTTTCTGGTTCATTTATTTTTCCAAAACTTTTCCAGGCCTGGAAACTGCTACTTTAAAATTAAATTACTTTTCCAGGTTTTTCATGACCGTACGAACCCTGAGTGGATGCAGTTTGTGTTTCCGGAGTTCTGCAAGTGTGTGTGTGCGTGTTCCCGGTCATGAGTGGAAACCGCAGGCGGTGAGTGTGTGTGTGTGTGTGTGCGTGCGTGCGTGTGTGTTTGTTCCCGGTCATGAGTGGAAACCGCTGGCGGTGAGTGTGTGTGTGCGTGCGTGCGTGCGTGTGTGTTTGTTCCCGGTCATGAGTGGAAACCGCAGGCGGTGTGTGTGTGTGTGTGTGTGTGTGTTTGTTCCCGGTCATGAGTGGAAACCGCAGGCGGTGAGTGTGTGTGTGTGTTCCCGGTCATGAGTGGAAACCGCAGGCGGTGAGTGTGTGTGTGTGTTCCCGGTCATGAGTGGAAACCGCAGGCAGTGAGTGTGTGTGTGTGTGTTCCCGGTCATGAGTGGAAACCGCAGGCGGTGAGTGTGTGTGTGTGTGTTCCCGGTCATGAGTGGAAACCGCAGGCGGTGAGTGTGTGTGTGTGCGTGTGTGTGTTTGTTCCCGGTCATGAGTGGAAACTGCAGGCGGTGAGTGTGTGTGTGTGTGTGTGTGTGTGTGTGTTTGTTCCCGGTCATGAGTGGAAACCGCAGGCGGTGTGTGTGTGTGTGTTTGTTTTCTAATATGTGAATATTAAAGAGACCAAATTAAAGTTTCCCTGGTCACTGAACAAAACTCAACAATGAGTGTTTCAATATAGTCTGAAAGCATCTTCACAGGGAAATGTGTGTCAGTGCTATACAAATAAAAAACTAAGACACTACTGAAAGTAAACACTGATCATTGTTTTGTTGTGGGGTTAGTGAAAATCAGAGGTTAAAGGAATAAAGGCCTGTAGTTATTCACCGTCAGAAGCTGCACCATGTTCACAGGCTGATGGCCGCCCAGCTCCACTTTAGCTTCAGCTTGCGGCTGACTCGACTCTGGCTCTTGGACTCCCTTGGTTTAAAATAAAAGGGACAGATGTTATTTGCACAGCTCTAAAAGCCAGTAAGCATATCAAGATGGATGCATACGCAAAGTTACCTGTGATGGTGGGATGCTATGGGTGGACTGGTTAATCCCCATTGGAGAGTTATCGGCGAACTGAGCGTGGGCGGGCCGTAGGTTTGTGTACATGGCTGAAAACTCTGGGAAGGACGTGCCAGCTCCTGCGGTCATCAGCTGAACTCTCTGTGGAGAAGCCATCGGAGGCATTGCACTACGGATCGCCATCATCCCCTCCTTACTGGGAGGAGTCTGCGCCCCCCTGAGCTCTGAGGTTTTCGAGGGGTCCTTCTCGGATACTCCCTTTGCTAACAAGTGTGGCCGAGGAGACAGAGACGCCGCCATGCTGGTGGGAGTCGAAGATGGTGGTATGTTCTCGTGCACCTGGTGTAATTCTGCAGTGGGCCGATCGCTCTGCTGGTGGTGAATGAGGACTCGCATGTCTCGCGGTGACATGTTGAATCGGTCGATGGGTAAGCCACTGGGAAGAGCTCCACGATACTCTGCTGGTATGGATTCTGGTTTCAGTTGAGAAGCTGGTGGTCGTCCAAGAGCTGTATGGAAACGCCTAGCCTCCTCTTCCCCTCCGTCATGGCTTCTTGCATTGGCGGTGTTAACCTTGAGGACCATTTCCCGGTTGCCCACGGCCTGGGGAGATGTGGGTCGCTGCTGGCCAGGAGGCCAAGAGGAAGTGAGGCTCTCCGAGTGAATCGCATAGTTCATCATAGAGAGGGGAGGAGTGTTCACTCTTACCTCACCCTGAGTAAGGTGCCCCATTGGGCCAACGCGGTGTGGCGACATTCGCCCAATGCTACCGTGAGCATTGTGCGGGGGCATGATCACAGACTGCTCAGAGTGGTGGACCGTGGAAACATAAGGGGACAGAGGGGGTAACCCAGGGGGAAGGACCATAGACACACCCTTCGGAGATGAAGAGCCAATAGGGGACGACACTTTGGCAAAAGGAGAATGAGGGTGTCCAGATTTCCGGGGAGATCGCGGCTCCTGCTTCGGTTGAATAAGAGACGGAGTTCGATCTGTGAACCCAACATGATTGCCTGCGGCCGAGGGAAGATGTGGACTTATAGCTTGACTAATAGTCGGGACCCAGGCAGGTTTCACGCCATCCACGCTGAGGGACTCATCTACCTTCTTGTTGTGCTTCATCACTGCATGATGGTAACTCATGACCTGTGATGGGCCAGCCGATTGTTGCAATAGTTTAACAACTCCGCTTTGAACAGGCGTGTAAGAGGACTCTAATTTGTCCAGTGCAGACTCTTGTTTAATTGTGGAGACATTTAGTTGTGGCTTTATTGGATGGCCATGATCTGAAGGAAGTGGGCATTTTGAAGATGGAGGCTGGGAGGCACTGTAAAGCTCCTGCTTGATCTGGGGCATGGACACCAGCTGCTGTGACTCCATGTCCACAACACTGGCAGGTGGGATCTGGCTGATTTTGGCACTTATGCGATGTGGGCCCTCCATCTTCTGTCCAGAGTGACTCAGCACCACCACCCCTTCTGACGTCTGAACTCTCAGTCCTGTGCTGGAGCCTGTACCCACTGATGTACTCTCCACGATATAACGACCAGCATTCCCCCCTTCCTCCCCAACTGCTGGACCATGGTAAGTACTGCTCTCCTCCAAGCTTGGCTGGTAAATCTGCTTTGGAGGTTGTTTGTCGAGAAAGGGATTTCCAATGGGAGCATTTGTCTTCTCCTCGGAGTCTGGGGGATTGCAAACTCGACTGATGACCGAGGTAGGAGTGGAGGCAATAACTGAAATGACTGACTTCTCACTGAAGATCTGCTTTGTTTCTGGGGATGGTATGGAGGCAGGCTGTCGGACTATCGGTTGGGCTGAAACGGAGGGTTGCCTGTGATCTTGATGAACACTTTTGCTGGTTACCACCTCTGGTGTAATGTCACTCTCCCTTGCAGCATGAGGATGCACATTCCCAGATGTAGCCGCGATGTCCAACACTGGGACAGTTCTAGGCTTTGTGAGGATTTTACGCAAATCGCCCGAGTTGGTGTCGTGAACAGGGGCGTCTGAGGGTAATGTTGGGCTCTCTACAGAGGCCTGTGGAGGGGAGAGGACCCCAGCTTCTTTCGGCTGATTGAAACGCTCTGTTGGGGAAACAGAAAGCCTGCTTGGGTACGAGGACAGATTCTTGAGGCAAGTTCTCGTTGGAGACAGTGAGGGGGACGTGTTTTTGAATGAATAAGGCTGATACTTGGATGAGGTTGGGCTTCTGCTGAGAGCAGGAGATTTTGGGATATCCATCTCAGTTTTAAGAGGCAACTCTGGTTCGTTGGGAATGTCTGCATTAGGCGCTGTTAAAGTTACACCCTGCTTGGAAGAGGAAGTGATGACAACAGCCGTAGCTGTGGGGGATCTTTCTGTGACTGCTGGAAGTTCTGCGGGTATGGACTCCGGTGACTTCACAGGGATGTTTTCCGCATCCAAAACTACATCTTTGAGGAGTTCCTTTTTGCCTCCAGCACCCTTTTGGCCTTTGCCCTTCTTTGATGCTTTTGCTCTGCTTTTACTCCCTTTTCGAGGAGTGGTTACGGTCTCCTCTTGAACAACTGCTGTTTTAACACCGGTTTCAGAGACTTTGGGTCCGAGTGTCGGCAGATCAGCGTTCGAATCTAAAACGGAGTTGATGTTTTGTTCTTGTGGCAGGGTACAAGACGCTTCCTCTGCCGTAATGGAATCTATAGCAGCAGCAAGCTCGGTTTCACTAGATGGATTTGCCGGCTTTTCTTCTTCCGAGTCACGCTCTGGTTCTTCAGCTACTGAACGTTGTTGTGCCTTTGTCACGTTACTTTTAAACGGAGGAGGAGGAGGAGGAGGAGATGCATCTCCTGTCAGCTTTGCAATATTCTCAACAGCCTGCTCAAGTTCCAGCTCTCGAGCTACATCTGGCTCAATGGCTTGTGTTGCAGCAGGCAATGTCTCCCTTTCACTATTAACTCCATCCATGGCCTCATTTTCAAATTTAGCTTCCAGCACCTCATCCTTTGAAGAGACACCAGGTGAGCTCTTTTTGGGAGAATCATCCATTCCAGGTTCATCTTCACTCGTCTGAAGCATTGCCTTTACCTCGGTCACATCAAGCCGAATTGTAAGGTTTTTAAGAACTAGAGAGTTTTCTTCCGTAATGAGTTTGGAACTCTCTGATATTTTCTCCATTTTGTCTCCCTTTTTCCCGATTCCAGATGCTGATACATTCACCGGACTTACTCCTTTTTGTGTGTGGGGTGAACTTTTGCCTTTACCTACTTTGGGAACCCCCTCACGGCTCGTGTCACTGGCATCCAATTCCTTAGACTCAGTTGATTTTGACCGTTCAGTTTTTCCTGCTGGTACATCCTCTGCTTGGCGTCGATTCTTGGGGGGGCGTCCCCGTTTCGGTGCTGCAACGGTCTCTACATCAGAACCCACGTCTCTGTCTACATTACGCTTCCGTGCAGCGCGAGGTGATTCGGCATCTTTTCCAGGTTGCAGTGCAGTTTCATCTTCAATGGGTGTAGCATAAACAGAACGCACATTCCTACGTCTTGCCCTAACTGGCTGCAAATTTTGCTCGGTACCTTGCTCCATTTCTGCACTGTGCACAGGGGACTTACTTACAGACTTTAAATCAGGTACTGCCTTGGATGCCTCTCCTCTTGGAGAAGATGAGCGCTTGAGTTTTTCTTTGTCAATGCGCTCACTTTTGCGGGTGCTCAGTTTGTCTGGGGTAGCAGGCAGAGGTGTATTTACTGGTGTGGTAGGTGAGGTCCTGGCCTTTTTATTTCTTGACTTTGGAGGGGGAGACACAGCTTCTTCAACTGGATAATTATCAGCAACTTTAGGATCATCTGTATTGTTAGATTCAGCCTCTGTAAGAGGTGGCTCAGGTTCCTTTTCCTGTTGCTCAGAAGGGATATGTGAGAGGGGACTTGGTGAATCTGGAAACTTCACTGGAGGCTCAGCCTCTGGTTGTGAATTGCTTGCTGGTTTCTCGTTGCTTGAGAGCTGTTCTGCAACCACTGTGTTGGTTTCAGGAGCACTTTCAAAGTCATTAGTATTTAATACCATCTCCTCGACTGGGATTTTTGACTCTTGGCATTCTGAACTATTGGATTCTGAGGGCTGCTCAAGCAAAGGCTGTAATGGCTGAGCTGAGGGCTGTTCATGCTCTTTATCTTCCTCCTTCATGGAAGGATCGAGCATATTATAGGCAGGAGTATCAACACATTCTGTTTCCACTGATGGCAAGGATTCTTTGGCTGCTATAACAGGAGGTGATATTTGAGGAGCTTGGACAGGACTGGTCTGAGGAGCTTGGACAGGACTAGCCTGAGGAGCCGGAACAGGGCTAATTGATTTGATCTCCGCTTGATGGATACTAGGTTCAGTAGTATTTTGTTGCTGTGGAGCTTGATCTTCCTCTGGTGTTTTACTTCCTCTGGTTGTGTCTATAGGTTCTTCATGCTTGGAATTTTGAGGGATTTGTTCTTTATTCTTCTGTTGCTGCAACCTCGTTAGCTCCAAAAAGCGGCTATGGAAAAGCACCACTGGTTCTGGCTCAGGCTGCCCTTCTGCTGGGCCTTGCTGAGAGTACAGATATCCAACGCCATGTTCTGGGTCCTCGTGCTTTCGTTCCAGATGCTGGAGACGCCTTGAATCCTGCTCAAAAATAGAACTGTGCAAAAAACGTGACGCAAACAACTCTCGTCTCTCCTGTTCTTCTGGCTTTGGATCTTCCTTCCGGTCATCCACTTTCTCGTCAGACTCGCTTCGAATTTTCTTCTTCTTCATGTACCATGAGGGAGTCGGTCGTGGTGCTGACACCACCTTTTCTGTGTCCTTATTACTTCTGAAACTGGCAAAATGTGTATCATAATCAAGGAAAGACCAGTTGTCTTCCCTCGAGGACGACAAAGACTTTGCACGCTCTAACAAAGCTTTAGTATCCGGTGTGATTGTCTGATCGTCTGCAAAAGACCGGAATTTGTGTCTCTCTAGGGAGGATGTTAGCTTGGACTCGGACAACCTGTCGGGACGATGTCTTTCAGGGAAGGATACAGAAGTTGATGGTGCAGGAGAGTTGGGCTTATTTTCACGATCCTCTTCAGAGTCGGAACGCACTTCACCAGGTTCCAAATCGGGCCAAAGCCCAAAATCCAATAACTTCCGATTGAGACGTCTTTTATCAGAGCCCCTTGAAAAGTCCGGTAACAAGTCTTGCTTCAGTCGACTCTCCCAGCGTCTTTGCTGCTCATCTTGTAGAGATGTGCTCAACTTTGACATCGGTAAGGTTTGCATCCGTTTACCGGCAAGCTCCAGATCTAACGGAACATTGTCTTCAGGTTTTGGTGGTTCTTTTACTTCTCTCACAGTCATTTGAGCATGAGGGTCTGCATATTCTAGCTCTCTTGGTAGCGGGGCATGCGGAAACCTTGGAGAGTGTGTGTTATTCCACTCAGGGTCTTCACTCTTTTGGCGAACCGTCCGGTAAATCCTTTCCCTCTTGGCACTCATTTCCATCTCAAAGGACTCTTGTTTCTTGATCTTACTTGGAGGTGAGGTATCAGTCACATCCTGTGGAGGCTTGCCAACCTCGTGCACGAGGCTACGATGCTCGAGATCTTCTGCCTCTAGACCTGGATGAGCTTCCGACTTTCCTGGTTTATCAGGAATCTGCAGCTGTTGCCGTAGCCGTCGGTTTTGCTCCATCTGTTTGCGGTAACTCTGAGAAAGGTCAATGTTTTCTAGATATTCGTCCCTTACTTTGCTGTCCTTATCCGAGGTTCCGTCAATTGAAAATCGTCTAGGCACAGGGTGCAACTTTGAGTCCAAAACATCCACGTCGGATAATTCCCCTGGTCGTAGCGATGGACCTTGAGACGTCCCTCTCATAGATCCGTCCAGCTCTTCCCTTTGACTATAATGAGAGCCAGTCCGGGATTTGGAGTGTTCTCTTTTTTGAGCCTCTTTCTCTACTTTCACATCGATATCGGTCTCTTTTGCAAATCCCGGGTTTGTAGCAAAGTCAGCAGGTTGGCTAATCCCAGGACCGGGATCATCCTCTAGACGGCCCCTTTTCTGTCTGATAGTTTTCCCACTGGGATCACCAAAGCGCCTCTTTCTCGCTGCAAGTCTGTCCGAATCTAAAAGGGAATCTTTGCCATCACTACCAGAGTCAGACTTTAAATGTTTCTTTGACTTTCCTTTGCCATCCCTGTCCACCGACTCACTCTTGCCCTGATCGAGTCGCTCTCCCTTTTGAGACTCAAGGCGAGGTACGTGCTCAACAGGGGAGGGTTCTTTGTCCCCTTTATGCTTTTGTCTTTCTTGACTCTCCACATCTGAGACTTTTACCTTCCCAGAAGCCAAATCCAGAGTAGGCTCTTTATCGGCTTCAGAATGAGGAGCACTGGGCGACTGCACTTTACCTCTCCTCTGCTTTGCCTTCTCTCCCTTCTCTCGATCAGCCTTTTCCTTGCGTCGGCCACGCTTCTTGTTCTCCGCTGCACTTGCGCGCTCCGCCTCGGTCGGCTCCATCTCTCGCTCCAGCCCTTCCGCTTTGTATTCCACTGGCGATTTCTCCGACTTCTCAAACTGAGGTGGAGGTGGAGAGAGCGAGCTGCAGCTCCCAGATCTCTCAGAGGAGAGTCTGTACACGCGTCTTTCGGCTTCTCGTGAAACGCGCTCGGAGGGCGAGGGTGAAGCAGAGGGCGTTAAGGGGCGCCGCGGATGAGACGGGCTCCATCTGCCTCGATCGGCCTCAAAGCGCTCGCGCTCCCGCTCACGTTCCCGCTGAATATAGCTGTACTTCCTGATGTCCTCGAAAGGGTCTCGATAATCTCTGTATTCCCGCGGGTCCTCATGATAGCGGGGATCGTAGTGTTCTCCTTGGTAATGATCCAACTCTGCATAGCGATCGCGACTGCGACCAGGATAGTCTCGACGGGGGTCTTCGGCGTAAATGCCAGGAGTCCTTACATTCTCATAATACGCCCGCTCGGCTGTAAACTCATGATAAGGAGTTCGCCGCTCTTCCCTGACAAAAAGAAACAAGATTTGGGCAATTAACAAAGAGCTTGAAGAGAAGCAAAAATGCAGGTAAGAATGATAGTTTCTAAAATAGAGGTAGCACTCACCTTCTCTCTGTTGGAATATCATAAAAGTCACGGATGTCCTGCCCTGACGCCTGCATAGATCGATAGAAAGCCATTTGACTCTCCTGACTGGCAAAATCCACCTGGACAGAAGAAACAAACATAACTGCATATATACTGGCGGTCAAAAGTCTCAATATTGTGAGATGTAATTATTCCTGTGATCTAAGCTGAAATTTCAGGATCATTTGCTGCTCAAGAAACGAAAAAAGATTTCATATTTTTTGAGTCTAGATGAATAGATAGGTCACCTTAATTTTGTTCCCTCCGATCTTCCACCCTTTGGTTTCTCGAACAGCTGCTTGGGCGAAATCAGTGTTGTTGTACAGAACAAGAGCCATTCCTTTTAACCGATCAAACACCACCTGTAAAAGAGGCCAAAGGTCAGTACAACTCCACACAACTCCAGCAAAACTCAATACAGCACATGTCAAAGTCTACCTTGACGACGGGTCCGTAGCGGCAGAAGTGTCGTGTGAGGTACTGCTCCGTGATATTCGAGGTCAGCCCGTCCAACCACACGCACGCTGTCGGCATGCTCTTCCCAAACCCGAGCTGGAGGCGAGACAGAAATAAACATTACACACCACCCAGGCCGATCCCACCCCATCCGGAATGAACATCTGCAGTACCTTCAGCCTGTTGGTGCCGAGATACTCTCCATCCATCTTCTTAATGGCTTTACAAACACTTGCAATATCGGAGTATTGGACAAACGCATACTGGGGGACGCCATTCACCCTCTTGATATCAATATCCTGGAAAATCAAACAAATTACAATTACCAAAAGCAGCTAAGATTGTTCGATTGTTGGACGCATGGGCAGAAATGTCCATATTAAACAGATCCACTCTGGGGAAGGCAATAAAAGCATATCAACCGTTTCCACTATGGATCTGACATGAAGTGCCGACTCCCGCTTCAGTTTGTGGTGATTTATAACTGGGTGAACGGTTGACACACACACACACACACACACACACACACTGTTTGTAGCTCCATCCATTTCTAGGGAGCAAAAGCAATGGGGCGATAAGCTGTTGTTAATGAAGCAGTTAAAGGTCTGCAGGAGACTCCTGATGTGGGATTCACAAGCGCTTGCACACGGCAACTAATGCTTTTGTGTTTTTGGACTGGAAAAGACAAAAATACACACAAGAAAATCTTAAAACGATGCATTTACTACTCAAGTAAAAATTGTTGTCTTGTTTTGGGGGGAAATAACTCAAAATTAAGTGAGTTTTTGCTTAAAATAAGCAAAATGATCTAGCCTGGTCCTGCCAGACTCACATTTAATTAGTTCAGAGAGTCTGGCCGCTCTCCATTGACAAGCGTTAACTTCCTTGAAGGCGGGAAGAGTTTAAAACTATTGGATCTGCCCAGAGCTATAGATCGGCCATAACCAATCGCTAACGTTTGGTCGTGGCGCATGTCATCTCAAACTAGCGCACGACATCAACCTCATCGTTCTCAGCCACTCCTTCTGTTCGCTGATTGGCCCGGTTAAACCAGAGAATATACCGCAATCCCAGACGGAGCACTGAGGGGAAATTACAATTGAGCGGAAGTACGTAGGAGGGCGGAGGCCGGCTAAATCTGCCAATGGGGTAAGAAAAATAATCGTGTTTTCAGTTTGGATTAAGAAAACCTCATTAACAAAAATCTCATTTTGTTAAATTGAGATAACCGTATCGGATTGTGAGTGAATAGATTTAATCCCTAAATATAAGGATTATGTGCTATAGTGCACATATTGTGCCCCTTTCTACAGTTATTGTTCTAGCGGACTGACGAGTTTGAGCATTGAACGGCTTTTCTGAGGTAGATTTGACGTCAGGTGACATGATTGCTCTTAAGTGGTTTTCCAATGTGGAAAAGTTGATCTGTCAAAATATCCATTTGCGATTATTCTGGTTAAAATTGCGATATAAAATGCTATTTTATGTTTATATAAGAAGACTAATAATTACTGTGATTATTATTTTTGCAAAATAAAAATATTTAACCAAATAAGAAATATTACTATTACAATAACATTTTCATTATTAAACATAATATAATAATATTTATATTTAACAGAAAACTGCCGGGTTACCTGTCCACATACAGACAGCCTACGACTAAAACCACTAGAAAGGTCTAACGATATATTATAAAATATTATATTATAAAAATATGAGCCTCTTACGCATCTCCTGTACTGGAGAAAAACATATGGATTATCATATTTATTTAAGTATTATTTTTCCTATTTGTTACCCATAATAGGATCAGCCATGCTGGCACTAAACACACACTCATGTGTCATTCACACTGAAGGTCAGAGGTCATATAATGACCGGAAATCCCTAATGTGAAGTTCACGCTGTAGAGAAACGCTCTGAGGACAATAAACACACGATTGCGACAAGATATGAGTTCCTCAAGCCTTCTCGGCTATTCTCATCATAATACAGAATATTAAAGGGTTAGTTCACCCAAAACTGTAAATGGTGTCATTAATGACTGAGCCTCATGTGGTTGGACACCCGTCAGACCTCCGTTCATCTTCAGACACAAATGAAGATATTTTAGTGTAAATCTGATGCTCTGAAAGGCCTCCATTGGCTCAACTTTACACTCTCAAGACCCTTAAAAGACACTAAAGACTAAAGTTACAAAGTCCATCTCACTACAGCGGCTCTACAATAACTTTATGAAGACGAGAATAGTTTCTGTGCGCAAAAAAACCCTAAATAACGACTTATATAGAGATGACGATTTCAAAACACAGCATCATGAAGCTTCAGAGCGTTATGAATCAGTGAGTCGATTCAGTGGTTTGAATCGCCAAAGTCACGTGATTTCAGCAGTTTGGCGGTTTGACACGCGATCCGAATCATGAATCGACTCACTGATTCATCACGCTCTGAACCGCTGAATCGACTCACTGATTCATTACGCTTCGAAGCTTCATGATGCCGTGTTTTCAGGGTATCTGCAGGTTTCACCAAGTCAAATTTAAGACTTTTTAAGACCTTTTTAAGACCATTATGAATTAAATTTAAGACCTATATAACGCAATAAAAAAAACGTACAATAGGAAATGCAGAATCACAAAATGACTTGCAAAGCAAATTAAATTTATTAAAATTGAACAAAGTATTAGTAAACTTGCACTTCCTCATAGCTCAATCCCATCAGGATTAATATACAAACACATTACTGGTCAAAAGTTTGAGAACGGTAAGACTTTTTAATGTTTTTACAGAAGTCTCTTCTGCTCACCAATGCTGCATTTATGTTATTAAAAATACAAAAAATCTGTAATATTGTGACAGTTCTGTTGTGACTGTTCTCTATGTGAATATATAGAAAAGTGTCATTTATTCATGTGATCAAAGCTGAATTTATCATCATTACTCCAGTCTTCAGTATCACATGATCCTTCACAAATCATTCTCATATGAGGATTTGATGATCAACAAACATTTATGATTATTATCAGTTTGAAAACAGTTGTGTAAAACATTTTTTTTAGGATTCTTTGATGAATAGAAAGTTCTAAAGAACAGCATTTATCTGAAATAGAAATAAATATAAAAAAGGTTTTTGAAGGATTATGTGACTCTAAAGTCTGGAGTAATGATGCTGAAAATTCAGCTTTGAATCACAGAAATAAATTGCATATTCAAATATAAAAAAGTTAATAAATGCAGCCTTGGTAAGCAGAAGAGACTTCTTTAAATACCATTCTCAAACTTTTGACCGGTAGAGTGTGAGTGTGAGTGTGTGTGTGTGTGTGTGTGTGTGTGTGTATATATATATATATATATATATATTTGTTGTGAGATCAAAATTACTGATTTTGTGGTGGTGGTCATTATCAGAAATGTGCATTTTTTTTTTATTATTAAAAAAATAATATTAGATTATTTTAGGATTATTAGGATGCCACATTTACCATATCATTATGTCAGATGCACAATAGTCACACATGGCAATAAAACAAACAAAATGCATGAATGTTGTTTGACAATAGGACAAATAAGTACAACTTAAATATACAGATACAAACAGTGCTTTAGTTTAGTTAGGCGATTGTTTGTTTTCCCCCGTTGTTGTTGTTGTTTGATTAATATGAACTACACAGACAGGAGTGGGTATAGGCTAGGCTAAATTGGGTTGCTTTCACTTTAAGACCTACAGTAATGCGCCCAGAAAAAGAACACATTCGGTTCACTCGCGCGAGCGCTGACAGGCGGCAAACGCGGGCACAGAATCCGCAGCCAGTCTGACATCTGTCCGTGTGGCAGTAGCGAATCAGTTCGGGGTTGGGGAGATCGGGAATATCATAATTTTATTTGGTCATTATGCGAGATGGCAGGTAAGAAAGATTCGCCTTCGCTTTCACGATCGCGTGAACTGGAAGAACTGGAGAACTGAAGCTGAAGAATAAAATCTGTTTGATGTGTCTGTGGTACAATCCAAAAGAGCCTTGCGCCAATAACATGAAAGCTGATTGGCTGCAATATATGATGCATTCTGGTCTCATTTGTAGTTGTAAAACAGCGAACTATAGTTGGACTAGCGAAAGAACGAACTACAACACACACACACACACACTAAAGCGCTGCCGGAGCATTTCAATGAGCAAGAGGTAGCGTTACATGGACGTAGGAAAATTAAGACCCGTTTAAAATTATTTAAGACCTAGAACTCAATACTTCAGCCAATTTAAGACTTTTTAAGGCCTAAAATTTTGATTTTGAAATTTAAAAGACATTTAAGACTTTTTAAGATCCCGCGGGTACCCTGGTTTTGAAATCGTCATCACTATATAAGTCGTTATTTAGGGTTTTTTTGCGCACAGAAACTATTCTCGTCTTCATAAAGTTATTGTAGAGCCGCTGTAGTGAGATGGACTTTGTAACTTTAGTCTTTAGTGTCTTTTAAGGGTCTTGAGAGTGTAAAGTTGAACCAATGGAGGCCTTTCAGAGCATCAGATTTACACTAAAATATCTTCATTTGTGTCTGAAGATGAACGGAGGTCTGACGGGTGTCCAACCACATGAGGCTCAGTCATTAATGACACAATTTACAGTTTTGGGTGAACTAACCCTTTAATAATGCAGTGCTAATCGACTGAAATCAGGACTAATCCATTATTGGGTGTTATTGGGGTTTAAGAATCAATATCGGATCGTGAAATCGATTAAAGTCAGGAAATGGTTATTATTAGTGTTGACAGCAGCGGTCCTGTAGAAATGAAGCTTTAGTCAGTGTTGATCAGTGTGAATATTGACTCTGATATACGAGATATATGAGGCTGGCGTACCACGATCTCTCCGAAGCGCTGGAAGACGTCGAGCAGCTGCTGGTAGTTGGTGGTCTTCTCCAGGTTCCCGATGAACAGTGTGCGCGTGGCCTTGGGGTGGAACTCATCGATGCGCCCGTCCAGGGGCCGGAACTCGTTCTCGCTCTCCGTCTCGGGGCCGTTCCAGGCCGTGACCTCGATCATCATCCCGAAGAACAGCTTCCCCTTGGACACGCTGAGGGCCTTCTCCTGGTCCTCCTGCTGCCGGAAGAACACCAGGCCGTAGCGCTCCTCAGACGCCCCGTGGATCTGCACTGACGTCACCTTCCCGTACTTCTTGAACTCATGAAAGAGCCCGTCCTTCAAACTCGTGTCTGAGGGGGGGAAACACAGCATGGGAAAGGGTTTAAACCAGGGGTCTCCAAACTCGGTCCTGGAGGGCCGCTGTCCTGCAGAGTTTAGCTCCAACCCCAATTAAACACACCTGAACCTGCTAATCAGTGTCTAACTAGGACCTTGTAATGTTTATTGGGGTTGGAGCTAAACTCTGCAGGACAGCGGCCCTCCAGGACCGAGTTTGGAGACCCCTGGTTTAAAGGGACCGTCCCCCAGAAACGAGCTCCTAACCCTCACGACTTTCGTTCATCTTCGACACACACAGATATTCTGAATGAAACCTGAGAGATTTCTGTCCCTCCAATGAAGCTCTACTCTCATAAAACGCTCAATAAATCCATAAGGATGGAGCCGTTTAATCCATGTTGTGTTTATGAAGATGCAGAACATTGACACACATTAAATATATAGATTTTACTAGTGTCAGTGTTATTATAGTTAATAAAAACATCTCTTTACTTCTTTGAACTGACATAAAATATGTAAATTAATTAACCAGTTATTTAGTGTCATTAACCTGGGGCCTATACCATGAGGCCGGTTTAGCTGGCTAGCCAGATATGTTTAAGCTTAGTTTGTGCTAATCCAGGGTTTTGGGTACCATTAAAGTGGTTTGGCTTTTAGCCGTGTTCATCTCCATAGTAACTTACTCTCCACGGCTAACCTGCTCCAGGGCAGGTTATGTTCTGGATAAGAGATCTCAAACTGAAATTAGACCAATCAGCTGTGAGTAAAGTAACACATCAGTGATGCAATAAAGTCACTCCTCCTGTTTCTACTCCAAATTACAGGTCACTACATAGCAAATGGTTATTAAAGACTAAAGTGTCTGGCTTTAATAATGCTTATTTATAATAATAATAATTTTGAATGATTTAGATATCATTTATGTAATTATTATACCCGTAATCAATTACACATATATCATTTTAGTTAATCAATCATTAATAGGCACTTAGTTGATAGCCTATACAAAAGGTCAGACAAATAAGCTTTAAAATCAATAAATAAAGCTATACAAATTACCACATGCAAGCTTAATGTTCAATTCTCTATATATCAACTAAACTAACTTCATGACTTTTACTTGCATTGACGTAGTGAATATTTTCTTTAAGTTGTACTCTTTTACAGACAGCTCTTTTCTTCTTGCTGTGTAAATTTGTATACATTTTTAATATTTTTCAATCATGTAATATTCTGCAGAAGAGAGAAATTAATCTCGCTGCTTCTCTCACGAGAAGTGAATCTCAGTTTCACTGAACCACAGCGTGTGATTGGCTGTTCACTGCTGATGTCACAGCTAAACTCCTAAACTCAGGATCAAAGCCTGAGTTGACAGAGAAAGCTGATGATCAGCATCATGGGACCAACAAAGCCTGAATAGATTGGTTTGGTTTTGTCAACTCTAAACTAATCCTGTAACCCTGAGTTTGTTAAACTACCATCATGGAACAGGCCCCTGATGTACCAAACTCAAATAAAAGCTATACAGACAAAACAGATTTACTAACCCTAGAATTAAACGGTGCTTTAGGGAAGGCGGGTGTAAAGAAAGCCTAACTCAGACTGAAATCAGCTGCTGAGAGAGTGAATTATAGGAGCATTAAGTGTAAACCCAGTAGAGCCCGAACCCAGCGGTCCTGAGTAAGAGCCTGAGGGTGAAGGGTCACCTGTGGATCGCGTGGGCAGGTTCTGGACCCGGATGCCGAAGCTCCTCCGGGGTTCATCGGAGTCCAGTGTGAGCGGCGCCGGAGGGGCGTGTGTGGCCGTGGACTGGACGGAGCGCGCCCGCGAGCCTTCACTGGAGCTGCTGTTCGAATCACTGCTGCCAGAGAACACACACACACACACACACACACACACACATTACACACACACTTCACTGGTGATCATTTATGGTGCGTTCACACCAGACGAGACTCGCGCGAGTGAGGCAAATTGATCGTTTTGAACGCGCGAATCGCTCAAGTTGAAAAATCTGAACTTTGGCGGATATTCGTGCCGCGTTAACCAATCAGGAGCTTGCTCTAGTAATGACAACAATGAGGAGAAAATCTGTATATTAATATCTGGTTCAGACAATATGATTATCACTGTGATAACATTAAATGACATGAAACACAACACAGTCTCTTTTTGTTAAATGCAAGTTTATGTTTGATCAATAATACAAAAGTAGAAGTAAAAGGTATAATAAGCTACACATGAAATAAAGCAAACAATTCAGTCAAACATTCAAAGTCAGAGCTAGTCGGCTACAACGCTAACGTAAAGTTATAGCCTAAAAATATAAAGTAATGAAACTTCACTTTGCCCTCAGACTAAACGATTCGCCAGTGAACAAATTATAGATCCATGAGAGCAAAGATCGGCCGTTACAAGACGAATTATAGCTCGAGACATCAGAGCCAGCGCAGAAGAACTGGCTGAGGAAAGGCTGATCTCACCGGGTTAATGAGCGCTGCTGATCCACTGGAGCTCACAACTCCCAAAACACCACATCACATGTTCAAATAGGCGATCTTTATATAAATAAACCACACATTTGAGCTTTAAACTACTACATTATCGACTGAAAAAGTCTTAAAGCTACGTTTTGTCACACATTAACAGTAGATTTTAACAAAAAAAGACGTGTAAACACAGCCCATGTCAGACATTTCTCAACGAGACGAGCCGCTGGCAGAAGCTCCGCCCATGAGGAGAATCACGCCTGTTGGGCAGTGAATGTCACGCGCGATTGAAGCGAGTAAACTCAAAATGTTCAAGTGTCCACCTTCGCGCGATTAGCGCGAATTATGCGCGTGAATCGTGTCCGGTGTGAACGCCACATTAGAAGGAGCTTTGGTCTATTAACGGGTCTATTGTTGCTATAGTGACGGGCTATTCGTTGTTCATGTGGATATTTAAGAAAATAAATCTTATATTCAGTTTAACAGCATTAGGTTCAAGAAGTTAAACTGTGACTGAACTGGCACATCGTGAGGCTTAGATGATGTTCTGAATCATGTTTGGGTCACGCGGCCCGAGTGCACCTGAATGAGTTTGGACTAGAGGTATCGTTTGGGGTTTCTGATACCGGTGCCAAACCGATACTTTTAAAAACGGTACCGGTGCCTAAACGATGCCTGAACCGATACTTTAAAAAAAAAAGAGCCACAAAACGAGGTGGATGACAATAAAGAATGGCTTTTTATAAAAATAAAGTGTATTATTTAAATTTAATCATTTATTAAAAGTTTAAAGTTTACTTAAATATATAATATTTATATATCAGCGCCATGTTAGCATGCGTGATGTAATCGGATTTACATCACGCAACTCACCCTCGTCTCACGAAACCCAAACGTGAGTGACCTCTGAACGGAGTAAACTATAGAGTTACTATATGATGTGCATCTGATGTGAATAGAACACAGTGTCAAATTATAACTGAAAGGATCGGGTCCTACATTTCCACGATCACGGAATCGGCATATTAACGTGGAATCTAGTCATTTTACATATTTGGAATGAAATGCTGTTTTGTGTGGGAGAAGAACGTATGTCTGGGGAAAACCACGTTTTCAGAACGACGAGTGTTAAAGCCGTTTCACAAGGGAAATGTTTATTTACTATTTATTCAATTTTTATTTAGGATAATATATTTTTTACCCTTAATTTCCATGATCTGAAGAATTAAAAGGTTGTCATGTGAAAGTGTGTAGCTCTACTTGCATTATTATGCTGTTATATTAGGATTATGTATTCAGTGGCATAAAATAGTCTTAAAATGACCATGTTGTTTATCGCAATTATTTCTGGGACGATATATCGCAAAACAAAAAGTAGTTATCGTGACAGGCCTAGTAAGGAACACACGTGACTTTAGTAGTAACTTTAGTAAACTTTAGCAAAACCACACTACGAAAGAATCGTGTAAACCCAGTATTACTCTTCACATTAGAACATGCGAGAACATGCATACGACTACATTAACCATCTCTTAAACATTTGTATTAAACATGGATTTTTTTTTCATTGAATTCTCATTTATGCTATTGTTGGCTCATTTTGTAAATATAAGCAACTGATTTAGACAAAAACTGTGCTGGATTATAATCAGAGGAAGGTTAAGTTGAAAATATTATTTTTTAAATGTAATATATTTTTCTCCTGGTCCCTATTTTAAATAGGGCATAAAAAAATATCAATAATTATCGATATCGACCAATATGAAACGCTGATATGGTGATAGTTTCAGCCGTATCGCCCTGCCCTACAGGAGCTGTAATTATGGTCTGTACATCATCAGCTGCCTTTACTTTAGCACTTTGGACCGCTTAAATGTATTAATATTTACTTGTTCAAATTGGATTAAATTGTTAATGTTTTACGAATTCAATTGATTAGACAAACTTTATGATAAAAAAAATAATTAAACCATTAAAATGGAAAAGCCAGAATGTTTGTAAAAAGTGGAATGGATCTTAATAATGACAGCAGCGTCTGCATCTCATTAACTCAACATGTCATTTTATATAAAACACGTTCAATGCAAGTAAAGCGTCTGCTTTAATAATTCAGGGTCATCATATGGAGGGTGGGAAATTAACTTTTCACAGTGGCTGGTGGATGCCCAATTTTACCAGCCACCTTTTCCAGAATTCAGATGTATAAAAGAAAGTGCCCTAGTGTGGGGTGAATTCAGGTCTGATTGGGACACTTTTCCCCAGTCATTTCAATGACAAAACCTGTCAGAATCATTAGATTTAGTAAACTATTGACTTTGAAAATTCTATAAATAGTTGCTTTAGTTTTTCAGTAACTCTATATTATAATTAGCATTTTATTGCAGATTAATTTGAATGAAAAACTACTCTTTACAATTACAAATGTCCTGAAATAAAGGGCCTTTTTGAAAGGACGCCAAGACTTTTCTTGACATTAAAGCTCACAGAAGCTGCATTACTGAGAGAATCATCCTCAAATTTGAATCATAACATGATCAGACATTCAGTTTCATATTTAGGTTATTTTCAGGCCCTTAACATTAAAGTCTCATACATTTTTCCCTCAGTGAATTTAAAAAAAAATTAAAAACGTGAGTTACTTACATGTATATTTTACCTTGTTTTACTCTGTTCCTATAATAGTTTGAGTTATTATGACTCTTGGGTAACGAAATTCAAAGTTTCTAGTTTAAAATAAGAGCAGATTTATGAATATAGACCATATGACGCGTTGGTTCGACAGTAGCCGCGTTTCATTACAGATTTGCGCAAAACTGTAGTCTATATTTTCTAAATGTCGATAAACTATTGCGAAATGACGCCGTTTCCATTATCCGATGTTATGCGACAAACCTATTTTCCTCCTCGTGATCAGTCATTACAAAAATGATGCCACGTATGTTGGTATATCCCAGCCACCGCACGCCATTATTATTAATGGAAGGAGACGTGTGTGTTACTCAAGCATTAAAATGAAGAGAGCGAAATGATGGCGGTAACTCAAAGGTTATTTTTACCATTTCGTTATTTTTGCTTTTTAATTTCGTTTGTTGGAAATATGAACTGAATTTAGAAATGCTTCTGAAATTAAAAACTTTGCGTTTAAGAAACAAAATACATTTTTGAAATGAAGAGCGTTTGGAGTGGAATCAGTTACAATGAAAGTTTGAAGTAGTAACCGATAAAAATAGGCTTTTCAACCCGCCACTTTGAAAAAAAAGTATCCGCCACTTTGAAAAAAGTAGCCGCCATTGGCTGGTGCCAGTTAATAAGTTCCCACCCTGTTCATATGGGAATAATGTTCCAAAGTGTGAAGTTTGGGTCTGGACTTCTGCCATTACATCTTTAAATAAACATATAAAACTTACAATTAATTTCATAAATCACAGAATGCCCTCACAATTCCTGAGAAACTAAACATTTCATTGTTGCCTGTGTCATTAAATGAGCTAATGCTGGGTCCACACCAAAAGATAATCGGGCTGATTTTGGGCCGATTTCCCCCTTCCGACAATCCTAGCTATGTCCAGATTATCTTGATGGTTCTAAAGATTCTCATCAGATTTTCCTGTGGTGTGAAGTGTGTTAAGAGTGTGTGTGAACCTGCTCGGAAGAACATCGGAGCTATTTTCCAAGAGACACCCGAGAACAACAATTATTAAAAAAAACATAGCGGTGTGATTTTAGCATTCCTCACCTCTAGCTCACTCTCTAACATCAGTGTTTCCCACACAGAGACTAACAGAATCAACACCGGCCGACAAATATTGCGCGGCGTTATTCGTGAACTTTTTAACGCTATTTAAAACACGCAGCGTATTCGTTCATTTCCTTTCCCTGCTCTCCCTCCATCTCTCTGTCACTCATGCGTCTCTCTCTCTTTCTCTCAAACCTGCTGTTGATATGAAACTTGAAAGTCTAAGCTTTTCAAATTGAATTGATGTGCTTCAGTGAGCGCTTAACACTTCCACACAAAGCTGCGCTGATGCATCTGAATACACTACAGCTTCACTACACAGGGCTTTGCATAGGGTGAACAGTACAGCAGAGTTTGCGTTGATTATTACATCACCACATTTACAGTATCGTTTTATTATGGAGAGTGATGATATACGCAACAGTTTCTTGTATTTAGCCCTCATGTATTCCTTACTAATTGGTCACACTCATTGGTGATCAAATATGACCATACACCTTTTTACATTATTTTTCAATTAAATAAAATGTTCTATATTATGATATTTATTGAATATTTTGAGGATATCTTTTGGTACTAAAGAGGCCTATTATTTGTGCAATAATTATGGTCAATTAATGACCACTTAAAATATTTTGTATTATTTATATTACAATTAGTGTAGTAATTAAGGTTAATATAGAGAGTTCCAAAGCAAAGAGGCAAATTAGAGTCATTTTGTGGCTGGAAAAATAATCATTTTTATTTGTAATGCCATTACCCACCAGGTGCCTGATTGGCTCTTTAAAGGGGTGGTTCCGTGTTTTTTTCTAGGCTTGGTTGTGTTTATGGGGCGCAGTATAACATGTCTTAATACTTCTTTTTTTTTTAAACGCTGTATTTTTCTTATATTTGACCTTTCTCCCACACCACTGTCTCCACTGTTGAACGGCTGGTTTGCTTCCTGCTTCTGTGAAGCCCCTCCCTCTGGTCTTAGATTGGTCAGATGGTCAGATGTAGTTTGTAGTTCTGCATCAGCTCTCTCTTTCGTAATGACTGCGGCGTGGCCTCGCCCACTTTGTTGCGTGTTCGCGGGGGCAGTGTTTGTTAATAGCAGGTGTTTATGATGTCACCAACCCGGGAAGAAGCTTGTTGTAGTCCAAACCGGACGTTTTTGTAGGCAATAAACTGCCATAACTTTAAAAGACAATATCTCCGTTTGCATTGAACTTTCAGCGCTGTAACTTTGCAGAAACTGTTTATGCTCAAGCAGCAACATTACACACTAACTAAAGTTAAAAAAGGGAAATCGCATGCAACCGCCCCTTTATGAAATATACATGTATCTAGTCTGGTTGCTTAAAGTATTGCAGATCATAACTGCTTACTTATTTTTAGGTTTTGCATTTAAATACATATTTATGATCTTGATTTCTTTAAATGTGAAATTTTAAAACGTTAACTTACATCCTAATATTTTTAATGACACTTATGTAAGCACACACAAATGAATATTAATGAATGCAAGCAAATATAATTTAACCCTAGAAAAGTTTAAAATAGTGCTAAAAGGGCAAACTTTCCTTATATGTACAGTAGGCTATATGAATTGATACTGAATCAAGATCGAAATCGATATTTGTGCCAATCACAGCCATGCTTATTCTGAAGTCTCGCGAGATTTCCTATGTTTACAGTCGGGACTCTGGTTGAAAATCTGTTGAAAACACTATAGGATCAAACCGGTTAAATCTAGGATTATTTGTCCTCATGTTTGTGGTCTATCACACTTTGAAAACCAGAGGTGGACAGTAACTCAGCACATTTACTTGAGGACTGTACTTAAGTACACTTTTTGAGTATCTGTACTTTCCTTGAGTAGTATTGTTTCTGGAACTTACGACTTTTACTTCATTTACTACATTTGAAAGACAAATATCGTACTTTTTACTCCACTAAATTTCTATCAAGGCCCTCGAAGTAGAAAGTCGTAGCCGCTTTGAAAGTCAGTGGATGATTTGTTTTCTTCTTTAAAACGTGAATCTTTTTTTTCCTTTTTTTTTCGCAGACAGCCTATCAGTAATAACTCTTGTAGGATCACATTAAGTTCAATGATTTCCAAATATTTTTTGAACACTAATCAATTGATGGCAAAATAGAAGGCATCAGTTCCCAGGCGCAGAACCATAGTCATACTGAGAAGTTAACATTCAGAAGAGCAGACGTGGATAAGTCTGAAAGTGCACAGAAAGCTGCCTCTCAGACGCCAGACCACAAGAACTGAAGTTTAGTCTATTGAATCTATTAAAATCTTATTATAGTCAATTAAAACTAGACTAAAACAATTCAGATGCCTAAAATGTTGTAGTCAAAAGACTGACTAAAACTAAATAAAAATTTGCTGTCAAAATTAACATGGTATGAAGTATGATTGGTCAAATTATTTTTATAGATTTACTGGATAGAGCGCTAACGCATAGCTAACGCTCCACAATGATGTTAGTTAGCATGCAAAAACATAGTTGGGCTAATAATGTTAACTGAAGTCCTTTCAGAAATATGTTTTTACATAATCCTGTCAAATAAACACAATGTAGAAACCTTTTCTTTTCTAGTATGATTTTGACTTTGATAAGAGCTTTGTTACTTTTAAACAAGTATTTAAATGAGTTGAAGGTATGCTAGCATGTCAGATGGAGCTTAAACCCCCATGATGGAACAGCGCATTCATACAACAATAATAAAATAATGCGATTACTTTTACTTTTGATACTCAAGTACTTTTAAAAGCAAGTACTTCTGTACTTTTACTTAAGTAAAAATCTATCTTTACAACTTTAGCCGTGTTTCCACCGAAATTACCTGGAACAATTTGTACCAGGAACTTTTTTTACAGGATTTTTTTTTTGCGTGAGTTCAACCAATCAGCATATTCAGCGCCCAAGTCCCACCCCCGAAAGTTCCCGAACTTTGAAAAAGTACTACCCTGGGAGCAGGGCCGTCTGGAGGAGGAAATATTTACCCGGAACTTCCTTTAGACCCTGCGGTCCAAACACAGCGAGAACCAGCCCAGAGTTCCTCGTTCCTGGGGAAACTTCCTGCGGTGGAAACGCGGCTTTTCACTTGTAATGAAGTAATATTTAACCAATAGTACTTTTACTCAAGTAATGGAGTTGTGTACTTTGTCCAGCTCTGTTGAAAATCTTACAAGATGTAAAAAATCTTTTGGTGTGTACCCAGCATAAACTGAAGTCTGAGAGCATTGAGACAGGAAATGACCTCATGGAGAACAGGTGCGGGTACTTTACCTTCCGCTGCCGGTGCTGCTGGTGCTGCTGACCGAGTCCGAGCTGGAGGACGGGCTGCGCGAGCGAGGGCCCCGGCCCGGGGACACTGGGGCCCGTTTGGGCGAGTGGGCGGCTTTAGGGGTCTGTCCCGCGCTCCGCTGGGGCGACGGGTGGCGCGACTGGGAAGAGTGGGAGGACCGGCTCCGCCGATGATGGTGGTAGGTGCGGTCCGCCCGCCGGCCCCTGTCGTCCCGGTACGGGTCGCGGCGGGCAGAACCGGAGAGGGTGAACGGGTCCCGGATCCGAGACTCAAAGTGCGACTCGGACGCCTCGAAGCCGCCGCTCAGAGCGCTAGCGGCCGGGCTGGAGCTGACCCCGGGGGCAAACAGGGCGCGGTCCCGGTAATAGTCCGCGTTGTAGTGGCGCGGCCGGTCGAAGGAGCCGCTGCGCTCGTGGTGCCCGTACGGACTGTGATCGTACGCCCGCTCACGGCTCTCCGACCCGCTGCTGTGAGAGAGACAGGAGAGACACCAGAGAGGGAACACACACACTTAGACTCCAGCGGGAACAATCGCACACAGCTAAGCTAACACAGGAACTCAAGAGCGCCTTGTCCAAAATCTAGCGGGCCAGGTTGGGGAGCCACAGTTTAACGAGAGAAATCATGTGTCCTCGAGCTACGCTGGAAATGACTTCTACGCCAATCATGCAGTGTTTCTATAAGAGAGCGGCTGGAGGAGGAACCATGCTCGCTATCTGGCTCTGAACACTGGAGGACAGGGGTTAGTAATAACACAAGGCTCTAGGGTTAGTAAACACAGGGTTAGAGACAGGGTGCATGTGTCTAGGTTAGAGAGAGAAAGCACAGAGAGGCGTAAGGCAGGGCAATACCAACCTTTTCAGAGCAGTAACTGACCCTACATATTCCCAATACAATATAGGAGGAATTGTGTGTGAGCCAAAAACGGCGGCGGCGACGGCGTAAAGCGGAAGAAACGGACTACGCCCAAAGGATCTTCGTCCAATCAGGGCCATGGCGCCGGACATCCGTACCGTTCTCAAGGTGGCAAAATCAAGAGAGTCAAACTTCTTCTCAGGAAAAAAAAACATAGCTTTCCACTGGTGAGGGATAATCCGAAGAGACGACGGGACAAAAAACCAAACAGTGCGTAATTCCAGCGCATTAGCTTCGGCCGAACTCTTCTCCGGTACATCCACTGGCGATCGATGGGTAATCCAGTCGCACCTACACCTATACATCCAGCTTAGATCCTCGTCTTGGGGTCTTCGCCGTGTGCGTTTGCGGCCCTCGCTAAGAATGACGTGGAGGATGGAGATGATGAAACCCTGACACACTTACTCCACCCGGCGGCGGCGCGGCTCCTAAATCCACGGCAGTGATACACATCCATGACAGACAGTTAGCACAATGACCAAATGGGTGATGGGAGAATCGTGCAAGGCAAATGACAATTGACAAAAAGGGTCGCGATATCTCGT